>JAAQRG010049121.1:0-28918 GCA_011634625.1 Babylonia areolata
ACATTCTGTGTGTGTCTGTTTTTGGATGTAGCTCTGGCTGTGTCTGTCTTTCAGCCTGTCTGTTTATGTTTCTCTTTCTCTCTCTCTCTCTCTCTCTCTCTCTCTCTCTCTCTCTCTCTCTCTCTGTAATAACTGTGTGTGTGTGTGTGTGTGTGTGTTCAGGGGAGAAAGGTGCAGAATGGTAAAGAGTCCTTGAGGATCTAGGTTCAAATCCTGCTCATACTCTTTCTCCAAGTTTGACTGGAAAATCAAACTGAGCATCTAAAAAAGTCATTTAGATGAGATAATAAATCGAGGTCTTATATGCAGCATGCACTTGGTGCACTGAAAAAGAACCTATGGCAACGAGAGTGTTGTCCTCTGGCAAAATTTTGTGGAAAAATCCACTCTGATAGGAACACAAACATATATATTATAAATTATGCACTCAAGGCTTGACTGTGTTGGGTTATGCTGCTTGTCATAGCAGATGTGATGTAGCGTATGGATTTGTCCAAACTCAGTCACGCCTCTTTGACAAACTAAAACTCTGTGTGTGTGTGTGAGTGTGTGTGTCACTGTGTGTGTGTGTGTGTGTGTGTGTGTGTGTGTGTGTGAGTGCGTGCACACGCTATGTGTCTCCATACTTGCTTTCTGAGTTTCTGTCTTGCTATATATATTATATATATATATATATATATATATATATATACATATATATTTATAGTTGTTGTTACTCTTTGGTTCTCTGGTAAAATAGCTTTCTCATTATCCCCCTCTCCTCAGTATCTCTCTGTTGTGTATGCTCTTTGTGTGTGCTCAGGCTGATTGTCAGAAGCTAAACAACAGATTTAGAATTAGTTAAAATAAGCAGTTGATTTTGACAAAAAGTTATTCATGTCATAGAGATTAAATCAGTTCTTGCTTTTCAAAAAAAGAAAAAGAAAAAAAAAAGTAGACTTGGCAGTTACTAGATTCAGTCATGTAGTATAAAGCTAAATTTTAGACTTTTGAAAAAGGTTATTTTGTGAATTGATCAAGTGAAAATAATCTATCCTTTGAAACTATGTCAATTTTTTTATATATATCTACAGTCAGATGTAAAAATTCAATGAATTAAGAAATTTGAAAAAATACAGATCAGAATTGGAGTACTGAAGTACACAGTTTATATGATAATCATTCCATTGGATGGGGAAAAAAAAATCACTGATTTAATTAAACAAACAAGGTTTAAAAAGAGATAGATAGATAGATGATTATGAGTTGCAACTTTGTTCAGTGTTCAGGTTACTCATATTTAATAAATTTGGCCTTGTATGGTGAGATCTGAAGTTATTCTTACTTTTCTTTTCTTCAGAACTATGCTGGATTGGTTGTAGGTGTCAGAACTGGACTGTCCGAAAACAGAGTATTACTGCCTGCATGGCTTTGGTAAAATCAGTAATACACATAAAAGCCCACTTGTGTATATATACATATATATATATATATATATATATATATATATATATATATATATATATATATATATATATATGTATGTATGTATGTATGTATTATATATATATATATAGAGAGAGATATATATATATAGATAGATATAGATTTTATACAAATGAAAATGGGAGTTACAGACCAACAAATAAAGAAATAGAAGTGGGCTGAAGTTGTATATGTCATGTGGAAAAGTCATTGATTTGTTGTATGTTGCTGATTTAGAAACAATTTGTGTCAAGGTACTTTATGGTGTACAAAGTTCTATTGCTTGGAAATAATGATTAATTTTGTTTGGTTGTTTGAAGTTGGTCCTCAGAAATCTCAAAACCCATATCAGCGCAGTCACACAAGTTTGAGTATTCAAGGGGGAAGAAAAGAACTTTATTATTTATCTTTCAGATATTAGATTGAAAATAAAGTTGACTTTGATGATCCCTTTCAGCTTACAGAATGTATCACGGCCGCTGTGAAGAAGCATTTTGATGCTGCTGACAAAACAGAACTGCAGGTAATCAACTGTGTATGCATGGAGGTCCTTTTAGTTTAGGTGGTGTGCTGGGCTAGTGGTAATGCATCCGCCTTGGAGCAGAGAAAATCTGGGCCTACAGGATAGAATTCAACACTTGCCAGAATTTTCCCCTCTCCACTGGACCTTGAGTGACGGTCTAGATGCTATTCAGCTGGATGAAACAATTAATAATAAAAAAAAGAACCCACAGTAACAAAAGGTTTAGCCCTGGAAAAAAATATGTTGAAAAGTCCAACTTGAATTTGAAAGGAAGTTGTTCAGTTGTTGGCAGAAAAATAGAAGAAAAAGTGGCTGTGCACTGCAGGGCTGCGCTATCCCAATGGAGAGCAGCCCAAATTTCACTCAGAGAAATCTGTTGTGACATAATGAATCCATGCCAGTCCAGTCCAGTACAGGAGAAGACAAGACAACTGTAGCCAGTGTAGGTTGTCAGACTAGACAAGACAACTGTAGATTGACAGCACTGTCATGTCTTTTGATTGTGAGTTTGTGTGTGTGTGTGTGTGTGTGTGTGTGTGTGTGTGTGTGTGTGTGTGCTTCTGTGTGTGGGTAAGTCTCCCAAAAGGGGTTTCACATATATGTGACATAGGGTAAACAAAAAAAGTTACAATCTTAGGAAAAAAAAAAACATTAAAAAAATTTCAAGAACAATACCATACCTGATGTTATTTCTGCTTTCCAGAGCAAGAATTATTATTTTTTGGCTGGATGAAGTGGATGTTTAAAACAGGCCACCAACAGACTTCCTGATGGTAACATGGACTTCACACAGCAGTTTTGAAACCTCATCATTATAATTTTTTTTTAAATTCAGATTAGTAGTGAAATTTAGCTTTGAATACATTCTTTACGAAACTAAAACAATGTAGTTAAAAAAATGAATTCAAATCACATTTAGAATGATAGGGTCAAAATGAGATGACAGTGAAATTAAAATGATGACCGTATGAATTAAGTGCAAAATATGAATTTAAATGATTCTACTCTTTACAAAATGATAAATTCAATATAAATCTTCATGGTAACATGGACACCATTTCTCATTGTCATGACACAACTGTTTTTTTCTGTACTCATTTCAGTTTTATTATTCCTTCTTTCTTCTTATTGCATTTGGAACATGAACTGGTCTCTTGCAGTGATGAACAGGTCCTGAAGAGGTATTAAAAAACATTGATTACAAAAATGAATTAAAACAGGGTCAGAATGAAATGAAAGTGATGAAGCCCCTCCGCTAGAATCTGATATATCAATAGTCATCTTGAAAGTTAGTTTTATCATTCCTTTTTTCTTATTCCATTTGGAATATGAACTGGACTCTTGCAGTGAGGAATGGTTTCTGTAGAGTTTTTTTTCACACAGGTCGCACTGATCCAGGCTCTGTCGTCTCGGTCTGGTGACGTGTAGTATGTTCCTTTGTTTTTCAATTTCACTCATTTGAATTGAACTTCTTGGATGTCCTTATCATGATCCATCACCTATCATAAACAGGTAGAGAGAGAGAGAGAGAGGGGAGAGGGAGAGAGACATACGTTCAATTACACATTAGCTGCGTGTAAAAAGTGTTAAAACAAAGTTTTAAATCGACTGTGCACACATTTACTCAAGAACTTTTTAGTGAGAAATACAGACATGTATGCATATTCACAAATTCCACAAAATACATATGTACACGTGTGTTAGGACAGCACTGATTACCTTTCCAACAAATTCTCGTTTTTGTTTGTATCATCCCTCCTGTTCTAGACAAATCAGGACCCAAGAGCCTTTTATGAACATGAAAGCAAAAAAGATCAAATAAAATATTCTTAGCACTGATATGAAAATAGTATTGATAACAATTTAAAAAAGAAATAAATGAAAATTTGAAACAGATTCAGTCAAGGATTTAAAAATGCCAGTATGAATTTCAATGATTAGTACCTTTCATTCATCAGTGAATCCAGCCTCGGAACTGTACAATAGCTTCTACTGCATCAGCTGCATGCCCTCCAAGATTGTTTGCTGGAAGAGATTGAATATGCTGCATCACCCAGTTGCCTCAAACACAGTAATATTTATCATCATTTATGTACAACAGAATAAATGTCTTTTCCAATGTAAATATTTGTACAAAAAATAGCAACCTGTCATTGCGGTGGAAAGGGGCACAGCCTAATGTACATTTAATTTTCATTCAACTGAAAAAGAAAGCTCTTCATTTAGAGCATATGTATATATATATATATATATATATATATATATATATATATATATATATATATCCTATAAATAGTATTATCCTAGAAAACAAAATCTATACGAGAAATGTTGTGATGTCAATACAATCTTGCTGTGATGTCAGTACAATGGTGTGATGTCAGTACAATCTTGGTATAATATCAGCTTGTACAATCTGTGGTGTGATATCACCATCTTGGTGTGATGTGCGTTGGTACAATCTTGGTGTGATGTGCGTTGGTACTATCTGTCGTGTGATGTCAGTACAATCTGTGGTGTGATGGCAGTAGTTGATAATGTAATGTCAGTACAATTCATAATGTATGTGATGTCAGTAAAATTTTGGTGTGATGTCAATACAATCCATAATGTGATGTGAGGACAATCTTAGTGTGATGTCAATCCATGGTGTGATGTCAGTGCAATCCATGGTGTGATGTCAGTACTTCCGTACAATCTGTGGTGTGATGTCAGTACAATCTTAGTGTGATGTCAATCCGTGGTGTGATGTCAGTACAATCCATGGTGTGATGTCAGTACAGTCCGTGGTGTGGTGTGATGTCAGTACAATCCATGTTGTGATGTCAGTACAATCCGTGGTGTGGTGTGATGTCAGTACAATCCGTGGTGTAATGTCAGTACAATCCGCGGTGTGGTGTGATGTCAGTACAATCCGTGGTGTGGTGTGATGTCAGTACAATCCGTGGTGTGATGTCAGTACAATCCATGTTGTGATGTCAGTACAATCGGTGGTGTGATGTCAGTACAATCCGTGGTGTGATGTCAGTACAATCGGTGGTGTGGTGTGATGTCAGTATGTCAGGTTCCTGGAGTGTGTGGACCTGGAGCAGCAGCAGCAGCAGCAGTCTCTGCAGGACGAGCGTGGAGAGCTTAAGGTCATCATCAAGCTCTTCATCTGCGCTGAGCAGTCGCCGGATGTTGTGGTGGAGGCCATTAACAAAGGTGAGCGTGAGCCACTGCTGTTCAGAACGCTGGTCGTTTAATCAAAGATATAGCATTATCAATATTATTAATATCATTATTATATTTGTGTGTGTGTGTGTTGAGCAGCCCGGTTAGCTCAGTCAGTAGAGCATCAGACTTTTAATCTGAGGGTCAGGGGTTCGTGTCCCCTATTGGGCACTGCGATTTTTTTTCTAAGCGCGTTGGGTTACGCTGCTGGTCAGGCATCTGCTTGGCAGGTGTGGTGTAGCGTATATGGATTTGTCTGAACGCAGTGATGCCTCCTTGAGCTGCTGAAACTGAAACTGTGTGTGTGTGTGTGTGTGTGTGTGTGTGTGCAGGTTTATAAATTCTGTGGGGGCGGGGGTGGGGGGGTGCTGGTTTGTATTTTCATGTCTGAAACAATGGAAAGTGAACAATGTTCACTGCTCACAGACAGTCCTAGGTGTGTTTTTAAAAATTTTTTTTTATATAATTATAAATATATTTTATTGCTTGTGTACATTAGGATGTTTAGAAGAAAGAAGAGTGGAACACAAAAATGGAACACACACACACACACTAACTTATTTTTATGAATTACTTATTTTAAATCAGTCAGCATGAATCATCAATCATCATGATGAAACTACTCCACCACCTGACACATCCCCCCAAAAGAAACAACAGTGCCCTTTCCTTGTTCGCTCAATGACCAGTTTCAGTTTCTCAAGGAGGCATTACTGCTTTCAGACAAATCCCTATATATCTGCTGCACCACGACTGCTAGGCAGATGCAGCGCAATCCAGCGTGCCAGTGCTTACATGGATTCCTGAAGCATGAAAATGAAGCTTTGTTTGACTGATTAGATCAACAATTCTCCATCAGTTTTCGCCGTTTCAGTGAAGCACCTGGATTTTTTCTGCAGTGATCTCATGTAGTGCTGGTCCAGGGAAGATGTAGCAGGCATGAAGCTGTGGGGTAGAATGACTTAACTCACTCCAGACGAAAGGCCCCACTCAGGGCCCTACTGTTTACAACTGTTCAGACCAAGGGCCAGTTTTGAATTTTGGAGTGGCACCTAATTTCCATAATGACAGTATGAGCTAGAAATATCTTAACCGACCTTTCCACTCTCCTCTGTGACCAATAAATGCAGAGTGTGTTGCTGTGCTCGCAAGCAGGAGAGTTATTTTCGTGGTGACTGGTTCACGTGAACAGTGCGTGTCAACAATGGCATCTGACCCAGTTTCATCTCAGTCACAAGGCAGACAGCAGAATTTGACGAATGGGCCCTATCGTAGATGTATAATGTTCTGAATTCAATCTGTTTAAAACTCTTTGTGCTTTCCAAAATTTGTTTACAAGTCATCAGTGTGTGCAAATTTTAAACAAGAAATGGATACTTTCATCATCTCACTGTATAATAGCATAAGAAGGGAGGAGGTTTTATATTTTGTCCTCAACTAATGTGTTATCTTACTGATTAGTTTGGAAGTTCTCAGTTCATAAATTCTAACATTTGTTTTTTGGTGATTTTATTTCTTACCCATACAAATGGGTTATCTGTGGGGAAAGTCAGGGGAGCTTACTGGCAGTACAAAGTTAACCATATATTCTGTCCATCTTCCCAGTGATCACAGAGCTGGACTGCTCCTTTGTGGAGACGGTGCTGCTGTCGCTGAGCATGTTTGAGAGCGAGGACGACATCCAGGTGGAGCAGATCAAGCCCTACTGGCAGGCCCTGGAGGGGCTGGTTGACCAGAAGAGGGTCTTCTCCATTGGCGTCTCCGACCTGGACAAGGTCAAGCTGACCCAGCTCTACCAGCTGGCCAGGGTGAGTCCAACCCTTACCCCCACCCATCTTCTTCTTCAAAGCGGGAAAGTCATGAGGTCCATTCTCAGTGCTCCTGAGAAACAAGGGACCATATATATATATATATATATATATATATATATATATATATATATATATATGAATTAGTGATTTGTTATTGTTGGAAAGTTGTGATGAAGTCATGAAAAGCTTTAAGCTTTTCAACCCCCACACCACCCCACGCCCCTCCCCACCCCCACCATCTTCATTCCCTACCCACTTAAATCTTTCACCACCACAGGCGACTTTAATTCACTGGATAGTGCACCACCATAGGCCAAATTTTGTTGACATAGAGGGGCCATGGTAACAAGACTATTTTTCACATTATAGCACAGCTTGACAGCTGCAGCCAGTTTCCCAGCCAACAGAACAATGACTAACCTTTTCTCCCTGACCCAGTTTGAAGTGAACAAGTGCATTATGTTGTTTTGGCATTAAGGGAAGCCTCTGACTGAGAGCATAGTTTCTAGAATGTTTGGCGCTGGGGAGTGTTTTTCACACAGAAATTTGGTGGTGAAAGAGTTAAAGCGGGAAAGTCATGAGGTCCATTCTCAATGCTCTAGGGAAACAAGTGAGTATATATAAATTAGTGATATGTCATTGTCAGAAAGTCAGGAAAAGTTTGAAGCTTTCGACCCTCTTCACACCCATCCCACTCCCCCACACCCACTAAAATCTGTTCTCAGTGCGTCCAAGAACAAGAGTATGTTAACGATTTGTCAAGGCAGGAAAGTCATGATGAAAACAGGGGAAAGTTTGAAAACTTTGAGCAACTTTTGAGCAGACACACACACACACACACACACACACACACACACACACACACACACCCTTTCCCTATGGTGATGAATGGACTGTGTGGCAGGTGAAGCCCAGCATCAACCAGGTGAACCCAGCCTCGTGTTGTGTGGTGCCCAAAGACCTGACGGAGTACGCCAAACAGGCCGACATCCAGCTTCAAACCCACAATGACCCTCCAGGTACATACATACCTGTCTGTCCACCCTGCTTTCACCTGACTGACAAATTTTTTTTTGTTCCATTTATATTTTCAACCATCCCTATTGGAGTGGGATTGTTTTGGTTTTTGTTCTGTTTAAATTTGTAACCATCTGTAATAATGTGGGATTGTTTTGGTTCTTGTTCCATTTAGATTTTTAAGTATCTCCATTGCTGCGGGATTGATTGTTTTGGTTTTTGTTCCATAAAATTTCGTAATAATCTCTATTGCTGTGGGATTGATTGTTTTGGTTTTTGTTCCATAAAATTTCGTAATCATCTCTATTGCTGTGGGATTGATTATTTTAATTTTCATTCCATTTGAATTTTTAACTATCTCTGTTGCTGTGGGATCAATTGTTTTTGTTTTTGTTTCATTTTAATTTATGACCATCTTTATTGGTGTGCGATTGTTTGTGGGCTTTTATGTTTCTGACCCCTTTTACCCCTGCCATGTCGGCAGTCATACTCTGTTTTTTGGGGGGAGTGTATGCAGGATATGTTCTTATACTCTGTTTTTTGGGGGGAGTGTATGCAGGGTATGTTCTTATTTCCATAACCCACTGAATGCTGACATGGATTATGGGATCTTCAGTGTGTGTATTTGATTGTCTGCATGTGTAAACATATAAGGGGGTTCAGGCACTAGCATCTCTGCACATCTGTTGACATGGGAGATTGGAAAAAATCTCCACCTTTACTGACCAAGCGCTGTGACTTGGATTCAAACAATGGACCCTCAGATTGAAAGTCCAGTGCTTTAACCACTTGGCTGTTGCGCCTGTCTGTCTCTGGACTCAACCTTTGTGAAATTTTATGCCAGGTATCTGTCCCGTCGGCTCATTCTCTGTACATGGATTTGTCAGTACATCTTCCTTTGAAGTTCATGCTGTCTTGTTGCTTTCTGGAGGTGTCGTTGCAGAATCGGTTCAGCATTGGACTTCTGATCCAGTGTTCACCAGTGATCAGGGTTCGAGGCCCTGTGATGGCATTATGTTGTGCCTTTTGAAACGACACTACTCCCATTTTCTTCACTCCACCCAGGTGTTGAATGGGTACCTGACTTTGGTTGGGGAAGGTTAAAACGGTGGAAAGAGAGGTTTGGGTTACCCTGCCTTTCTGTGCTAAGCCATAGACACAGTCATATGAATCCACTTCACCAGTTGCCATAAAAGGCCATCGGACCTTTAACTCACTACGGACAGCGAGTCCTGATCATGGCCCAACTGTTTACAACTGTTTCAGACAAAGGAGCCCTGTCATAGCTTTACGTAGTTTTGAATTTTTGGAGTGGCACCTAATCTGTATATTGACATTGCAAGCTAAAAATATCTTAATTGACCTTTCCACTCTCCACTGCAACCAATAAATGCAGAGTGTGTTGCTGTGCTCACGAGCAGGAGAGTTATTTTGGCGGTGACTGGTTCACATGAACAGTGTGTGTCAACAATGGCGTCTGACCCAGTTTCTTCTCAGTCCGAAGGCAGACAGCAGAATTAGATGAAGGGGCCCTATCGGGGCTATATAATGTACTAAGTTCAGTATGTTCCAAACTCAGTGTGCTTTCTTCAGTTCATTTACACGTCATCAGTGTGTGCAAATTTCGAACAAAAAATATGGATACTTTCATCTTCTCACTGGATGATAGCATAAGAAGGGAGGATGTTTTATGTATTGTCCCTAGCTAACTTGTTATGTTACTGATCAGATTGGAAGCTTTCAGTTCATAGATGTAGATTCCAACATTTGTTTTTTTGGTGAGTTTATTTCATACCCATACAAATGGGGTCGTCTGTGGGCGAAAGTCAGGGGAGCTAACTGGCAGTACTGAGTGAGTTAAAAACGGTGGAAGGAGAGGTTGGGGCCCCACCTTCCTGTGCTGAACCCTAGACGTGGTCGATATGAATCCACTGCCCCCGATGACTGTAAAAGGCAATAGGACCTTTATTAACCTTCATAACCTTTCACCCTCATTGCCTTGCCTTTTGCAGAGCTGCTGCCCAGCGGTCAGCTGAAGGATGCGGTGCGGCAGTGCGGTACGGAGCAGGACAGCGTGGGGTGGTCAGCCCTGTGGGTGGCCCGCTACTCCGTGCTGGTCAGGTGTCGCGGCATCATCAAGAGCAAGGGCTATGTGCTGCGCGCCCTCAGGGACCCATACCAGCCCTTGTGAAAACAGGGCAAGGGGGGGAGCGTCAGCCTTCTGGCAAAGGATCACTGTGAACACCACCGCATTTCTCTCCTCTTCGTCTTCTCTCTTGTCTGTCTTCTCTTCATAGCGTATTGTGATGGAAACTTGTATATATATATAGTGATGGATTGAACACCGCCTTTTTAGACATTTTTTTTTCTCTGTTGTTATTATCATTCTTGTTATAAAAAGAAAAGAAAAGAGCAGTTGTGTCATTGTTTTGTACTCGTGTTATGTTCTGTTTGGTTTGGAAGTCGGACAAGGTCTTTGGTGTGTGTGTTTGTGTGTGTGTGATTTCATTATTTATGCGTTCAACCCTTGCTGAGAAGAGAAGCTAATTATTGTTTTGAGAAGAGACAATTGGAGGCAAAGGTTTGGTTGTTGGGGTAGAAGATTAAGGTTGGAAGGGGGGTGGATGGAGGAGGTATTTGATAAGCGCTTTGTGGATTTGCAATTTTCTTTTTCAATGGGATAAGACATCACAGGGCAATCCTGATTTTGGTAGAGTGTAGATTCATGATCAGAGTAACAGTAACTTGTTGATTTTTTTTTCCTGAAAAATTTTTTATTTTATATTTATAGTTTATATGCTTACTTTCTTGAGTAAACTGTTCTTATTTTGTATTTTCATTGTTTGAAAATATACAGATCCAAACAAAGGCTGCATTTTGAAGAATGATGGATAACGTTGACAGTGGGTCAACAAAACCTGTTTTCTTCCATGGTCTTTTACTTTGTGTTTGAGCAGCATGACTGTGTTTTGGAACAGTGTGCCTGTAAGACTGGTTTGTCATACTGTGCTCTTTTTTGTGTCAGGTGTACAGCTTATGATCAGTGGTTTCTCCACTGCAAAGGGAATTCATTTACAGCTTTGTCTTTTGTGAAGAACTATGACTCTCATACCAGGAGGCAAGATCGCGCTGGCTCTTGGTGCTGCAGCCTTGGAGGGTGGTTGGCTTCTGGGGACTATTCCAGCGCCGATTGTCCTAAAACCCTCTTGGCTGAGAGAGTGGGGGTGTAACTTGGGCAAGACTCTCCACTATAATCAAATTCTTGTCCAGATAGTTGGGACAGCAGTTGCCATGTCTGCTGTCTGTCTGATGGCCATAGTTTGACACAGCTGACTGTCATACTGCAGCTGAGGCTGGCACAGCCATGTGGATTTGTAAACATGATCTTCTTGGCTTTGTTATTTATTAATTTTTAAAATTTCAGTTGTTTGGTAAGGAAAATAAGTAAGGAAACAGGAAATCCAGCATGAGTCATACTGTTGTACAGACAGGTGATGGTACTTGGTTTTACCGAGTTTCTTTCTGTTGTGTGTGTGAACTTTTGTCATGGCCCTTTCCATCATATTGTCGTACCAGCGTGGAGACAAGACCTAAATGTTCTCATAAAAATCAGCTGAAAGACAAGCATGAAATTTTTGGCCAGGTTCGAAGGTGAGGGGATAAAGGAACTTACCTGTAGTACCAGTGATGGGGGCCAAATCTTTGCTGTTGAGTGGTAGCTGCACTGGGATAGCTTTACTCCAGCAGTAATGAAATTTACTGAAGGGGTGGTGTAGTTATAATATGTATCAGGGTTTTTTTGGGGGGTGGGGAGGGGGCATGGGGGTGGGGTGAGGGGGAGAGTTGGCATTCATGATTTGTTTCTTTCAGTTCTCTGTAAAGTGTAAGCAACAATAAAGATAAAAGATGAACACAGAACTGTTGAACTTCAGACAAGAAATACGGAAAAGGAAGAATAAATCCTCTCTTTCATTTTCATGGACATTTCAGCCAGAGATATTCTATGTGGGGGGTGTGTGTGTGTGTGCGTGTGCGATAAAGATTTCATTGTTGCCAGATTTATTTCATTTATTTGAAAATTACTATATGATTAACAGTGGAGAACTTTTAAATTTATTTTGAAAATGTAATATTAATAATATTATTGTCTGTCTTCCATACCTGTGTGAATATGTGCATTTTCATACATGATGTGAAAGAATGATTATTGTTATATTTATTATTATTATTATTTTCAATGCTGGGGACATTTTGATAATTCTGCAGTGGGCATTTCAGTTGTTTTTATTTCCTGATCACTTTTTATTAATAATGGAGGTATATTACTTTTGTTTATTTTAATTCCTAAATTTGGCAGAAGTACAGTTGATGGAATGTCTGCATCATGCAGAAAAGCTCTGCTTGTGTGTGTTCTTGTGTATCCTCTGCTCTTCTCCCTTCACTCTCCTCCCTCTTAATGCACCCCTCCCCACTTCCCCCACACATCCCCCTTCACTCTCCTCCCTCTTAATGCACCCCTCCCCACTTCCCCACACATCCCCCTTCACTCTCCTCCCTCTTAATGCACCCCTCCCCACTTCCCCACCACCCCCACACATCCCCCTTCACTCTCCTCCCTCTTAATGCACCCCTCCCCACTTCCCCACCACCCCCACACATCCCCCTTCACTCTTCTCCCTCTTAATGCACCCCTCCCCACTTCCCCACCACCCCCACACATCCCCCTTCACTCTCCTCCCTCTTAATGCACCCCTCCCCACTTCCCCCACCACCCCCACACATCCCCCTTCACTCTTCTCCCTCTTAATGCACCCCTCCCCACTTCCCCACCACCCCCACACATCCCCCTTCACTCTCCTCCCTCTTAATGCACCCCTCCCCACTTCCCCACCACCCCCACACATCCCCCTTCACTTGGCTCCTTTTATTCACCACCCTTACCTTTAAAAAAAAAAAAAATTTTTTTAAACTAACAGCATATGTGGTGTGCTGTATATGGATCTGTCCGAACACTGCGACACCTTGAAATTGACACAGACCCCTTACTGGTCCCATATGTACCCCCCCCCCCTTCCCCCTCCACACCCTCCTCCTCCTTCAACATGAACCCCCTGTATCCTGTTTTTTATTTACCTTCTTTTTTTTTTTATTCTGTGGAATAAAAGCACGCATACATCTTAAAAATGCTGAACATGTTTTGGAAGTTTGTTCCCTGGAGTTTTCTTTGCTGAGATCTTGAAATGACACTCCTCTTTTTTTACTTCTTCTTCTGCTCAGTGATATAATTATGTATGAAGTTTGCTAGAATAGATTGGATCCAGAATTGCAGAACCTCTGGGTTTTTAAAACAGTTTCTTCTGTGTCTGAGCCTCTTTGGATGTGTTCTGTTGTGTGATAATGAGATGCTGTTGTCTCGTTTCGCATTCTGTTCTTTGGATGTATGAATGGGAAGAATCTTTTGTTTTGTTGTTTTGAGAGTGATGTGTGTTGGGGGGTGTAGATAGCAGCCTTTGCATAAGCAGATATATATAAATGTTTTTTATTTCATTAAAAAAAAAAAAGGTGTTTTTTTTGCTGCCCCATCTGCACTGTTTCAGTGGCATTGCTCCCACGCCACTCATTCCAAGTCACCCATACACAACTACACCCGGGTTCATCTTTTGCAGTCCCAGAACCAGCAGTCCGCAAGGAACCATCGATGTTAGATCGCCAGGAGGCGACACACCAGAGGAGACCCTGCACTGCTGCTGAGTCCCTTCCGTGGTGTTCAGTGGTGCCTGTTCTGATTCAGCATACTTAGGACACCACCTACTAAGCCCCCTACTGATGACAATATTGGCTTAGTCATGGAGCCAGACTGAGTGAGCGTCCCTCCCAGAGTGGAGACCGCTGCCACATCCCTCCAACTACAGCCCACCATGAATCTGCTGACACTGACGACATCGACAGGACTCACCCCAAGCACAGAAGTGGAGGGGTATCGAATCTGAGGTCACCATGACAGCAGGGCATGAAAGGCCACACACTTTGGGACATTTTTGTTTATATTGGTAATGATGAAGAAGGAGGATGACGATGATGATGACGATGTTGCTATGGAGGTCCATTTTGGTTTGGGACTTCGTAACAAGGCTGTACTCTACGCTTCCTTTCATAATAATATCCTGGCGTCAACCAGGCCCGAGAGATACAGACACTTGCAGTGTTGGTCAGGTAATAAGAGCAACACACCCAAAGACGCATCCATGAAGTGGATGACACTCGACTGTGTGGTCCCAGTCTCCCCATTTAAGCCCATAGCACACTCAACTCTAGGTAGGAGCTGGCCATGGGCCGAAAAACCCACCTCTATTGGATTCCAATCCACGTCCTCCCTGCCGTCAGTCCGCGACACTAACCACTTCGCCACAGCGGCTGGTTATTTTTTTTTATTTTTTTTTTTCCATACAGTTTTTTTCTGTTTCCTTTTAAGATATATGCATACATTTTCTTCTTCTTTTTTTTCTCTTCCTTTTCTTTTTATTTGTAGTTATTTTGAGAGAGAACCAAAAAAAAAAAGGAATGTTGTTCACAGCTATAATCCCATGGGAGAAATGAACGACTTGGTGTGAAGAGAATCTTGCACGTTGCACTTTTCTTCACATTTGTTATGTATTTTTTTTATTATCTTTAATTTCATGTGTCTGTTGTACGTAGTTCCATGTCTTGTGTCACCGTTTAACAACATACACAAGATGTCTTATCTTCAGGAGGTTACATCCCCTGACAATTTCCCATTGAGAATAAACTCCCCTACTTTTTATTTCATTTTATTTTATTTTGATAACTCCCAAAATTTTGTGGGTGTGAGTCTGGTATTTAAAGAAAGGAACACTGGCAGTTCTGTGTGGGTTGTGAAATGAATCAGTTGAAATGAATTAAATGAAGACTGAATGCTGATGCAAATATGGGGGTGTTTGAAGCTTGTTGTTTGGGGGAAGGGTGATTTGGACAGATGGTGACTGAAAGGAATCAGTTTGAAGATTGCCAGCTCTGCATCTGTCTAGTAGGCATGTATGTATGGATAAGACGATACCCATGGCAACAAAAGGGTTGTTCCTGGCAAAATTCTGTAGAATAATCCACATTGATAGGAAAAACAAATAAAACTGCACACAGAGGAAAAAAAACACCAAAAACCCCCCCAAAAACGGAGGCGCTGTAGTGTGGCGACGTGCTCCCCTGGGGAGAGCAGCCTGAATTTCACACAGAGAAATATGTTATAAAAAGAAATACAAATACAAAATATATGTATCTGTCAGGGTTTGTACTGTCATGGAAGTCTGAAAATCTGCCAGTCCCATTTGCCAGTGGTCTAATATGTTTTTTAAATTTTATTTTATTTTTTTTTTTTTAACAGTTTGGTGTTGTATTTGGTTTGGACATCTTTCATTCTGGTATGGAAAATGTATTGAATTTTGTTTTGTCACATCTATATATGTTTGGTCACATCTATGTATGTGCCTGTGTGTACATTTAAGGGTTAGCAGTAATCCAGTTGATCAAAAGTGGTGAGGTCGTGATAAATACTATATGTGGACCAATGTGCAGTTTGTGTACCAATATATAGCTGTATGTATTTTGACTTGCACAAAGCTTTTGTTTATTAACACATAATAACAACATTAATGATGAAGTGATAATGATAATGATGGGGATTTGTAGGTCGTGTTTACCAATGTATAATAGTACTTAGTAGTAATGACAGTAATGAGAATTTAATGATAATGATGCAGGTATATAGACAGTTTGCTGTAAGAAGTATATACCTAAAGAAAAAGGAAATGCGAACAACACTAACATCCAATCTTACAGTATATTGTCATCTCACTCTTCTCTTCATGAACACTCTTACACGCACACACACACACATGCACGCACACACACACACACTCAAAATCTATCTCTATTTTCAGAAGCATGCTGGAAACCAAGGGAAAACATACTTTTTGATGTTTTTCAATACTTGAAGAAAAGTGAGCTTTCATTGTGGATTAACAGTCACTTGAAATTGTGCAAAAGGACACATTTTGACACTGAGTTATAGTTCAGATCACCTTATAATCAGGATAGTAGAAACGATTTTAATTTGCACAAAAGATAAAAATGTTGAGGATCTGTACTTGATAAAGAGGAGGTTTGGTACAATCAGGCTGAAGAAAAGTTGATACGGAAAGAAAACTAAACTGACGACCTTCGGATTCAGTTAGCAAAAGGTGAACACACATATCATGGGAGAGAAGTGCTTGTTTATTAATTACTGGTTTGTCTGTCTTCAGTGAGTGAGTGTGTGTGAGCGTGCCTGTGTGTGTGTGTGAGTGTGCTGTATGTTTGTGTGTATTCTTTACTTTTTGGGTTGTAATCAGAAAGTGATATCAGATAAGAGAATTAGGACAGCAGGAGATAAGTCTATGGGTCAGTGAGAAAGAGAAGTGTGCTGGAGAGAGTGTGTGTGTATGTGTGTGAGCGTTTTTGAGAAGGTGTGTGTGGATGTGAACTTGTTTCATGGAGGATTAATGTGTGAGTGTGGGTGCGCATGCGCACATGTGTGCATGTGTTAGAGAATGACCGTTTGTATTTGTGTGTGTGGGAGAATGAATTCATAAAATTTATAAGCATGTATGTTTTAGGGAGATGGAGTGAGAGAGAGAGAAAACATTTGTGAGAGAGAGAGCATGTGTGTGTTTGAGTGATTACTTCCCTCTCGACCATTACCTGTCCAAAGGGTATGTTCAACCCGTCGCTGATCTAGCTTTGTGCTGCTTGGCACATCAGATACCTGTGTATCATTTTCACATCTTCTCTGTCAAGGCTCTCAGTCATCAACAGATGTTCATCCTGTGCTATGTGTAACTGACATAACGATTGCTGAATCCAGTCATTCAGTTTTTGTTGTTGTTGTGACTTCATATTTATTCATTTAGCTTTTCTTTTAGTGAGAGGTAGCTCTCTATTGTACTTTTTGTAGTGAAGCAGAAAGATTGAACACAGTTGATCAAATGGGAGAATATCTTATCTTTTTTTTTTCTTTTTTTCTTTTTTTTGGTGAATAGCATATATTTCAAAGATATGGTTTGCTGTACCATGAACCATTTGGGCTGATTTGTTGATTCTAAGACACAGTTGTAATTTTGGATATTAATTTTCAACACAGAAACACACTTAAACACACATGGTCACTTTTATGTTTTTCAAGGAATAAAACAGCCGTATACATCAAACATCTAACACATACTTTAACAGTAACAGTTGTGACAAATAAAATCAATCAACAACAAAAAAAGAAGCTAATTTGGGAATGAAATAAAATATTGATTGGGTTGTTGTTGTTTTCTTTAAGTGATTGTGTATTGTGAGAGAGAGAGAGAGAGAGAGCATACAACAGCGATGAATTTGAACCAAAAACCATAAAGAATATGAAAAATTTGATCATGCGTGAGTGCACAGTGGCGGGCAGGTTCTTCAGAAAGTTTGCGTCGATCATAAACTTCCTCTCTTTGTCTTTTATTTGCTTGAAAAATAAGTGTACGTGTGTCCGTTTAAACCATTAATTGTATTTCCTGTTTGGCACCATGGCAGAATCAGTTTGGTGTGTGATCCGGTATGTACCAGTAATCACACACACACACACACAGAGATCTACATATATATATCTTCTTCCTCATTCGTGGGTTGCAACTCCCACGTTCACTTGTATGTACACGGGTGGACTTTAAGGTGTATGACCATTTTTATCCCGCCATGTAGGCAGCCTTACTCAGTTTTCGTGGGTGTGCGTGCTAGGTATCTTCTTGTTTCCATAACTCAGCGAACGCTGACATGGATTACGGACAGGATCTTTGACATGCGTATTTGATCTTCTGCGTGCGTACACACACGAAGGGGGTTCAGGCATTAGAAGGCCTGCCCATATGATGACATGGGAGATCGGAAAAATCTTCACCCTTTACCCACCAGGCGCCGTTACCGAGATTCAAACCTGGGACCCTCAGATTGAAAGTCCAACGCTTTAACCATTCGGTTACTGCGCCCGTCACACACACACACACACACACACACACACACACACATATATATATATATACATCTCTCTCTAGATATATATATATATATAGAGAGAGAGAGAGAGAGAGAGAGAAAAGCAGTCTGCAAGAACAGGGTGGTGTCATGTACTACAGCTCACCCTGTGCTTCATGCCGTCAGTATTCATTTCACTCTGGTCGATGTGAACGTGTGTGAAGCTGACAGCAGAAGCATCTTTGTGTGAATGTCACGGTGATTTACGTGCAGAGATTCGTTCCTAGCAATCGTCATGAACTGTGCATCAACTTTTTTCTTCCATTAAAAAAAAAAAATCAAAAAAAAATCAATCATTACATTATAATTATAAAGAAAAAAAAACCCATTCAGCTGACGATACAATGTAAACACCAACAATAGCAGTGGGGGAGGGGGAAGAAACAGATGGTTGAGTTCTGAATCTTTTGGACCAAAGGGCCTGCAAGATGGACAGGGCGTCAGTCAGGAAGACAACGTTGTAGCTGGCGTACAGGCTGACCTCGATGTGGGCTGCTGCTGTTTTCAAGGCTTCTGCTTCGGCTCTGCAATTGGTGGAGTACAGGCCGGTAGCGAAGCAGATCTTTTCTTCTCTACCTCTTGGATACTGAACATAGACTCCTGCCCCACCGTTCCGAATGGCATCTGCCGCAGAGCCGTCAGTATAGACATGAGTCCAGAACTCTCTGGGGAACTGGGTGTGGAGGTGTTCACGGGTGAGGGACTTTCTTTAGGGCCGCTTTGGGACCGACACCAGGAATGCTGCACTAGATGAGGGGAAGGGTTCCTTTACTCCAGGCAGGGACGGCAAGACACCGGGGTATCACTTTGGGGGCATGGTCAAGGATATCTTGATGTTGCCGTTCTAGGATCCTGCTCTGGTGTATGAAGCTCCCTCTCTTCAGCCGTCCTTTTGTTGGCTGGGACAGTCTGTCTTTCATGGGGTGGCACTTGCAACCTCTTGAACTCGGCAGCCTGGGTCAGGAGTTTGGCGTCTCTGTGGTCCTCAAGGGGCTGGAGCTCTGTGATGGTTTCAAGCTCCTGAATTGGCGTAGACCTCATGGCCCCTGTGATGATATGGGTAGCTTGATTCTGAACCTTGCTGATCGGTTCAAAGTTGGACTTGGCCATAGTGCCCCATGCAGTCATGCCATAATCCAGCACTGGCCTGACTCTACCAGTGTACAGCCTCCTAAGGGTCGTGTTGTCTGTGCCCCATGTTGTTCCTGCCAGCTTCTTCATGAGGGCAAGGCGTACTTTTGCTCTTGATTCTGTTTTCTCTGTTGCTTCTTCCACGTCACGCATTTGTCAAAAGTGACTCCCAGGTACATGGGGTTGATCTCAGCAAGCAGAGTTTGTCCATTGATGCGCAGGCTGGCCTTCTGCTCTGTGTGTGAGAGCCTGAAAACAGTGTAAGTGCTCATTTTGGCATTAATTGTCACCAGCCACTGTTTTGTCCAGCTTTCGAGAACATTCAGCGCCTGCTGTAGTCTGTAGTTGGCAGTTGTGAGGTGTTCTACCGAGCATCATAGGACAAGATCGTCTGTATAGATGGCTGCCTGGACTTTGCGTGGCACATCTTTGACAATGTCGTTGATAAAGACGAGGAATAGTGTAGGGCTGAGGACACCTCCTTGAGGAACTCCTCTCAGTGTCTTCTTCTGACTGTATGCTTCACTGACATGGACTCGGGCCTTCCTATTGTTCAGGTACTGCGAGATCCACTGATACATACAGCCAGTCACACCACTCTTCTGGAGCTACCTCTGGAGGCCATCCTTCCAGACTTTGTTGTATGCCTTTTCCATATCTATCCACACCATCAGTGTATGCTGTTTGTCCTGGAAGCCATCCTCGATCTTCTGGGCTATATAGGTCACATGGTCCTCAGTGGAATGATGTTGGCAGAAGCTTGCCTGCTCTGGAGTGATGATGTTGTTCTTCTCCAGTTGTTCTTCTCTAGGTGCCAAACTAGTTGATTATACGCTCTAGGAGCTTGCCCACGCAGCTAGTGAGGCTGATGGGGTGATAATTATTAGCCCTGGGTCTGTCTTTGCCCTTCTTGTGGATGGGCACCCTGTCAGCTTCTCGCCAGCTCTGTGGAACATGCCCCGTCTTCCAACTGTTGTTGAAGGGAGCAAGGAGTTTGGTCTTTGCTTTGGTGCCAAAGTGTTTTAGCATTTCGTTGGTGACTTTGTCAGGACCTGGAGATTTTTTGTCCTGCAACGACTTTACGGCTTCTTCAAACTCCTTCTGAATGGAAGGCCTGTCCATATATTCAGGTTGGTCATGGTCATCCTGATGATTCTTCATTTCATCATGGACTTGCTGTTTTCTGTCCTCTCACACAGTGATGTTGCTGATCCACTCATAGCTGTCTATGAAGCAGTTTGCTGCCTCTCTCCCCGTCACCATCTCCTGGTCTTTTTGAAGCGTGACAGGCGCTGACATTGCCTCTTCGTTGTTCATGGCTTTGGTGAGTTTCCAGAGTTTGTTGCCATCTCTGTCAAGGTTCAGCTTTTCTGTTTTCTCCATCCAGCTTGTTCTTACAGCTTGGATGTAGGCCTTTCTGTATTTGGCAGTGCAAGCTTTGAGAGTAATGTTTTCTTGTGTTGGGTTGTTTTCAACCTCTTCTCTAGTCCTTGTCACTTCATCTCCAAGCTCCTGCAGCTCTTCTGTTCAATAAGGCCAGTAGTTCTTGCGAGCGCCACGTGGAATTGCCTTTGAGGCTGCTTTCAGGATGGCTTGGTTGAAGTTTTTGGTGGTTCTGTTGATGTTGTAATCGTCTATTTTGATGGTCTTGCAGTACTCGTCAGAGAGGCCCGCGAACATCTCCCAATCCGCCTTCTTGTAATTCCATCTGGGAAAGGACTTGGCATCGCTTGGTGTATACTGCAAATTGATGGCCAGTAGTACTGGTCCGTGGTCGCTGCCTGCCAACTGTCTTTGTACCTTCCTGCTGGTTTTTTGGGCAAGGTCTTCAGTGGCAAAAGCAAGATCTGGGGTGGTCGTGGTGAGCCATCGGCGAGAGAAGGTTGGTGGGTCTTCTGGATCATTCAGCAGAAGTAGATTGCTCTCTAACTGCCAGTCCTCCACTTCGTCTCCTCTTCAGTCATTCTCACTGTAACCCCAACAGGTTGAGTGGCTGTTAAAACCACCTGCCACCAAGCAGTTCTCTGATAGTATGTCCATTCTCTGTAAAGAGAGCTCTTTGTCTTGAGGGCAGTACAAGTTGATAATGTCATTATATATAATAGGTTTTTTGTTAACTGATCTGATTGTTTGCCAAAATAGTTTCGGGTCATTAAATGCCTGTTTCAGTTTTGTTAATCTCATTTGGTCAAAATCATTTTTCTTTCTGTGCAATAGATGTTAATCTTCTTTTCTTTCTTAAACGTAAGTTTCTCTCTTTTCCTTAGGGCCTTTCTTTGATTGTTTGGCTTTTCTTAACAATTTTTTGACAGTTTTCTTCTTGTTACGACATTCATCATCAAACCAGTCGTTTCTCTTCTATTTCCCTCCCCGAACAGTTCTATTCACACACACAGCAGCCCCGTACAAAGACCTTATCAATATGCATTTACATCTGTGTTGAGTTTTGCATGCGCATTATGTATGCTGTGGTTAAAATCATCAGACTGCTGTTCCTCTTTGTACTGGGACACGTAATCATCAGACCACATAATACTTCTTCAACATTAATTGTTTTAACTACAGGCCTGTCCACATCATTACCACAGTAAATATTCTTCCATTTAAATTCTAAGGGTAAATGCCATGAGTCTATCCTGTCACCTACATTTAGACGAATCACAACACTGTGAGGAAAGCATGTCTTCTGACAAAATCAGATAATCTATGACACTGCAGCCATGGGGAGAAATGTAAGTGAACTCACCGTTAACATTGCTATGACAAACATCCATTGGCTATAATACAGTTCAACAAAAAACATAAATTCAGCAATATGCAATGATTTTCCAAAACTATTAACACATTCATCCTTCGATTTCCTTTGCACACCATTAAAAGATGCATTCCCATCATCACCACCACCACAGCCACCACCACTGTCCTCTTCACCATCATCACCATCATCGTTATCATCTGAATATGGGGAGTAGTTTATCATTTGTTCAGTTCTAGTTTGTTTACTTGCAGTTCTAGCATTAAGATCACCAAGTATCATCAAATGCAGATCTTGATTTTGTGTTATCTGCATAATAGTTTCCTCTAAATTGACAATGCCATCTTTGATTTCCATTCCAAAGGTCCGTTTTCTGGGACAATAATATAACACGCAATTAAAAGAATATCTTTCCAGAGTATCACAGTGTTCCCTGATTGTGTCTGTTCCTGCCTCCATTTCCTCTGCAGTAGAAAATAAAGTCGACAGGTTGCGGTCGTTCTGTTTACAGGTTGAGAACAGGTCGTGAAGATCTTCCTTCGTTTCCTTTACTGGTGAGGACAAGCGTTCATTTTCTTCTTCAAGTCTGTCACACCTCCTACCTATCTCCTCACACTGGGACTTTGCATGGCCGACATCAGTCTTGATCGAACCGATATCTTTCCTGATGGAAGCCATATCGAGTGTCAATGAATCAAACATCTGACCTTGTTGACGTATGGCCTCCAAGATCTGTGCTGCCAGGTCTGGAGAGACGCCGGAGGGGGGACAAGTGGAAGTCTGGCCGTGGTCAGCATCAACGTTGTCACTGCCTGTGGCACTGTTTGCTGCGCCACACTCTTGACGGCTGGGGGTCTCACTGTTCACAGGGCCAGGGTTCAGCTCCACATCGCCACAGCAGAGAAAGTATGAAGCCACAAACACAAACAACAAAACTTCCAGTTTGCTCTGCACTGTGATTACTCCTTTGCGCATCAAACAACACGCGTTTCGTCATGAAGCTGTTGTAAATCCCAAGGAACAGTCCGCACGCAGCACGGAAACACACATTGTTCACAGGCATGGTCACTTTTAGTCACAAAATTTACACCACTGTGATCAGTATAACGTAGGTAATCCAGGTGTGCATAAAGCTACACATAAAATCCACTGATTAATGAACAAATTAGCCAATTAATCCCCCCCCCCCCCCAAAAAAAAAAAAAAAAAAAAAGAAAAAAAAGAAAAGAACAGCGATTGAATCGCATGTCTCTTCACGTCAGTGACAGCTCATGCCCAGAGAGAGAGAGAGAGAGAGAGAGAGAGAGAGAGAGAGAGAGAGAGAGCAATTTAAATATATTCAAGTGTGTGCATGGATTCATATACAGTGAGATACGTTTGTTCTATTTACACAAATTAACAAAGAGATGGAACAATCAACATATTTCCAAGTGTATGCATGTATTGAGATGCATTGTGATACATCTGTTATATTTTTGAAAATTAACAGAGAGAGGGAACAGTCACTGCATTCCCATGTTGTTTGCATGTATGAAGACAACATACATCAGTTGCGTCAGTCCACATCAACATTGGTTTTAAGCCAGTGCAACAGTTTAGCTTCGTTTGTCTTCTTGCGCCTTTCTGCCACAGTGTTGAAGGTGTAGAGAAAGGGGCTGATGGCCGAGTTGAGGGGCAGGATGAATATGGCCAAGGCCACGTTCACTTTTCTGGACATGGGGGTTCCCACCAATGCCAGAATCCCACACAGCCCGATGGGGAACCAGCACAGGAAGTCTGTGACAGCAACACTGATCAGGCGTTGGGCTATGGTGATGTCCTTGGACACTTTGGTGCTGTTGGTCTTCAAGGCGTTGGCCTACACTGACCTGCAGATGAAAACCTGGCCAGTAGAAATGAGCAAGAACAGGACGAAATTAAGGAATATTAGCACGCTTACCGAATAATCTCTTCCCTTGAAATATCGCCTTGTGACTGGCAGCGGAATACAAATGGCAGTCTGACTGTAAAACTCCCAGTGTGACGTCATGGGAAGTAAGAGCAACAAGGCCAGGGAGCAGCCAACCAACCAAGCCAGCAGACAAGCTACCCATGCTGATGTCCTCTCGAACCGCAGGTCACTGAAAGGAAAACGAAGGACAAGAAAGCGATCCAGTGTGATGAGCCAGATGATGAAAGCTGACACTTCACTGGAAAAGAGACAGAAAGCCAGCCACCTTACAGGTCACACGGCCTTTCCATGTGTCATGATAGAGATGTCTGCCACGGTACCGTTCATCCGCCACTCCAATGACGGCGATGTAGACCACCATCAGAGGGTCAGCCAGAGTGAGGTTGGTGACAAACACACCGAAACCACTCACAGAGGTCATCTGTTTTGAAAATGCACGTGCACAAACGCAGAAGATGTTACAAGTCAGAGACAGACAGGTGATCAGCCACAGAAACCCACGGTACACCCACGATTGCAATAAATCTTCACATGAAGAAATTTCATCTTGGGGAGCATTGCAAAACCTGCCGTCAAAGTGATGAGGGAGAATCTTATTGCAGCAGAGTTTCTAATTGTCAGTAGATATCGTATGTAAACGTGAAAGATTGGCAAAAATATCAGTAGTAAACGTTTTCACTGGACTGCCGACCATGTGCAGTTGAGTCAGCTGAGGCAAGGACGGAAAACTGCTGCGGAAAGTGTGAATGGAAGAGTGGGTTAAGTTCAGTGTCTGTATGCCAGGGAAGGGGGAGAAGAGCTGAGGGTCCAGCAGTGTCAGTGTGGTGTGGGACAGGTCCAGGGCAGTCAGTCTGCTCTGCTGGACAACAGATGACTGGTCCATGAACAGTGAGGTCACTGGGTTCTTGGACAGTGGCAACGTTTCCAGATTTTCCAAACCCAGGAAAGAAGTTAAGCTGACCTGCTGTAATTCATTACCCCCGAGGTCAACGAACTTGAGATTAAACAAGGTCATGTTAGGAACGTGAGTCACTGAACAGTGGGCCAGGACCAGGTGAATCAGATAGGTGTGGTGACTGACGTCAGACAGGGTCAGGCCAGAACCTGTGGGGTCCAAAAAACGGAGCTGAGGGAAAAGCGTTGCAGAGAACGGTTGAACACACCAAAATGGATAACCTTGACACTGACACCTCGAAGGACAGGTGAGGTCACACAGCAATTCATTATCGTGCAGCAGACATTGGGACCAGCCGTCACATAAATGGTCACTGTGCACACATGTTCTGGATCCTCTCCATCGTATAAACCCTGGACAGGTCAGGTCCTCATATCCGTCTTCGTCCTGGTGGTCGATACAGTCGTACATCCCGTTACACCGTGTGTAGACAGGCAGGCAGTCATTGGCGTCACCAGGACAACGATAGTGACTGTCAGGACAGGGCTCACTGGAATTCATTGGGCTTGAGGTGAACAACAGGTGTTCACTGAAACTGATAAGTGCGGGGGATGGAATATATTGGAACTGTACAAATAACCGTTAACACTCCGACAGTCGTTTTCATCTGATTCATCCCAGCAGTGAAATCGTTGATCACACACCTTGTCATAGGACAGACACTGGCCGTTGGAACAGGTGAATTCCTTCACTGGTAGTGTTTGTGTTTGAGAACACCACTAAAATAATTATGATTGGTTTCTCTGGATCACTTGCTACAGGGGACATAATGCCCTTCTGTCAACACCGAGGTATCCAGAGGAATTGCAGTCATAACATGCTGACAGTTGCCCTCTCTTGCAGAGAAAAATCAAATGTCCCCAGACAGCAGTCTTTTTCCTTCTTTATCTTTGCAAAGTTATTTCCAGATAATGAAAGAGTTGTTAAGTTGTTACCTGCATCTATTTTCCACCGCTGTCATGGTGAACAGATGCAGGAACATCGTCCATAACGGTAATGAAAAAATTCCATAGAGTGTGTGGGTAAATATGTACAAAACTTTGCAGGAAAAACGTTTATAAAGCTGTGCAGGGAATCTCAATAAGGCTAAAGTCAGAAAAAAAATCCATGTGAAGACACTCAGGAAGGGTATATGTAATGGTATCAGTCTATCTATAAACACTTGTAACGATTAAGTAGGAAGTGTGTATATATATATATATATATATATATATGTGTGTGTGTGTGTGTGTGTGTGTGTGTGTGTGTGTATCACTATCCTGTTAGATCCTGCTCATGTGGGAGTCTGAAAATCACTTAGTCTCTCAACCCACCAAACATTCAGTGGACAGTATCATGTGGAAAAACGGCATCTTACCTTGACATTGGCTTGTCTATGCTTGAGGGAAAGATAGTGGCTGATGTGTACAGCAAAAGTTCTCGTGATTACCTTCCCCCAGCTAGTTGTCATCCCCATCCAGTGTTCAAGGGCCTCATTACAGGAGTGGGGACAAGACTATTCATGATATGCAGTGAAGACGACCTGCTTGAGCATAGAATTGATGAGAATGCCCGCTACTTTGCCTTGGCTGGTTGGAATTTTGACAAGGCAAAATCTGATCTGGTGAAAGGTGCCAGAAGAGACAGGACAGAACTGCTGACTGCCACCAGAAAAAGTAAACTAAAGAAACTGGCTTGGGTCACTACATTTGATCCACGATTCCCTTCCATATCAGAAATCATCAGACGTAACACCCATTTACTCTATGCTGACCCCCAAAACAAAGAATTTTCCCCCAAGAAAAACTGATACTTGTAGCATACAGACGCCGCAGAAAACTGGGCAGTATGTACAAACCCAGTGTCCCCAGGCGGTTTGTGGTTCATGGCCCTGACAACATCCGAGGCTTCTTCAAATGTCAGGCACCTCGCTGTGACACCTGCAGTCATGGCCACCTCACAGACCATGTCATTTCTCCTTGGGATGGAAGACGCTGGCAGATAAACCAACACCTCTCCTGCACTACGCCAAACTTGGTCTATTGACCTGTAGACTTCACCCGGAGGCACAATATGTGGGATGCTCCTTCGATCTTAAGAAAAGATGGGCAAACCACAAAAGCGACTGCAAACTGAGGAAAGGCACCAAGTGTTCGGTCGCTGCCCATGTTTCTTCCACCCCTCACCCTTCTGACGACAGCCTCAGCTTTTTAGAGGTGACAGCGTTGGTGCAGGTCAGCAAAACAGAGGAGCTGAAAAGCAGAGAACTGTTCTGGATGGGACAGTTTTTGTTGGACAGAACTTGAGGAGCGACATCCATGGGTTTTCATTGTGAACTCTGGTTCGTGGAGATGCCAGTATGGTTTGTTGTGGCGGTGGTAACACACGATCACTGAGATAAGAGAGAGAGTGAAAAAGAGTGATGTGTACACAGACAATTGTAGAAATATTTAGAACATGATAACTTTACGTAGTAGAAGACGTCATGTAAGGGTCAGAAAGATTACGTAAAAAAATAGCATTACGTCACCTGTTATAAGTGTAGTCTGTGACCAAGCTGCCTGGTGGCAGCGAAAATTCAGATTATCATTTTTTTGTTTAACAAAATAAGTGTTGGTTTTCAAATTTGTTTTATTATATATATATATATATATATATATATATATATATATATGTATATGTGTGTGTTATGTGTGTGTGTGTGTGTGTGTATGTAACATTATGGAGGAAGAATATCTTAAAAGATTCTGTCTAAACAATATCTATATAAAGCTGTGTATACAGAATATGTAGAAAGGGAATGCAGGAAGAATATCTATACATGTTTAAAGAGAATGCTGGAAGGATAGTCATAAAACTACGCAAGAAGAAAATTTAAAACTGTGCAGAAAGAATGTTCATAATGGTTATACCGGTCAAATATTTTTAGCTCAGTAGGAAGAATATCTGCAATGTTAATCAGGATTAAGATCTATAAAGTTGTGCAGGAAGAATGATGTACATAATATATACAGAGTGAGAGAGATACATATATTCTTTCTGCATACTCTTTATAGATACCATTCCTGTGTAGCTTTATACATCTTCTTCATGCATACTCTTTTACACAAAATCTTCCATCATATTCTTTACAGCTATTCTGTGTTGTTACAGTGGCTGGCAGTCCACAGGGAGCTGTGTCAGGTTGCCAGGAGATCACACACTGGATGAGACCCTCCACTGCTGCACCCAATCACTTTTGTAATGTTCAGTAGTACCTGTTCTAATTCAACACATGCAGTACACCACCTACTAAACCTCCACCTGATGAAAGCCTGTGTATATTTTCTTTTCAGTACTATACTCACTGTTGATCAGGAGTTAACTCATTCACACACACACACACACACACACACACACACACACACACACACACACACACACACACACACAGAGAATAGTAAGTAAACTGACTGACAGAATGGAGAAATTTTGTTTTGATTTTCATGTTAGTAGAAAAATCTATGAACTTTCCTGTCTTCTCTAAATTTAGCAGAAGCTTACAACACTTCATGAATAAGCGTTTGGTTTAAATAATCTCTGACTGTTCAACAGTACACATGATTACAATGCAAACAAAGACAAAAGAGCATCAACAAGCTTAAAACTTATGAAAACTTATGATGAACCATATTTCAATTATCAATTGTATCAAATAACATTAGTGTTTAATTTCTTTTTTCTTTCCTCCTTTTTTTTTTTTCCAAAACAGACACACTACATATACTTAAGTTTGTAGATCTAGTTTACAACAGACCAAATCATCTGGGAATATTTCATATTTTAAAGAAATTTTGACAAGACCTTGATGGCTTGAATGACAATTTTTGCTTTCTGTTTAGTAACTTTGGTTGCTATCAAAACAAGAGCAACAGCAAAAAAGATAAGAGAACTTTTTTTTTTTTTTTATTGGGGGGGGGGGGGGATTTATGTAAACAAAAAACACCAAAATAATGTTGAAAAC
>JAAQRG010049163.1:6123-28759 GCA_011634625.1 Babylonia areolata
CGGCATAATACATCAACGAGCGTTTATGTGTGGAAGTCAACGAAACTGCGTAGGATTTCACCTGAATTGATGGTAAGGTAAGTTCCTTAGGGTATCCTCACTTTCCCTAAGGTCTTCCCTGTCCGTATTTACTTTGTCAGGTCTGAATTCCTCCAGGTCTGTGTTCCCCCAGTTCTGTAGTCTTTTTCAAACTTTGAGTGGAAAGCTTAAAGTGGTGACTCGTTTTTATTGTTTGTTTTTTACCCTTGTAGTAGGTATTAACGTGGCGATAGCCTTGAGATGGCCTTAGTGGTCGGCGAGGCTCTAAGCACCATAATTTCATTTCATTTCATGTCAACTTCACACTCCTGTCTATTGATTTCCTGGTTCCTCAGAGCAGGGAGTTGGTGTGTGGTCAACTTCACACTCATGTCTATTGATTTCCTGATTCCTCAGAGCAGGGAGTTGATGTGTGGTCAACTTCACACTCCTGTCTATTGATTTCCTGGTTCCTCAGAGCAGGGAGTTAGTGTGTGGTCAACTTCACACTCCTGTCTATTGATTTCCTGGTTCCTCAGAGCAGGGAGTTGGTGTGTGGTCAACGTCACACTCCTGCTCCCTTCCTTCGTTTCTCTCCGCGGCATGACGGGAAAGTGATGATAAAAGAAACAGACATGCAGACATTAAGCAGTGAGTGTTGTATGCCATTTTGAATTAATCATGTCCAAAAAATGTTCCGAGATGAATCTAGAATTTTCATCAATAGGTATTTCTTGTAGAATATATGCACTTTGGGACGCATGGATCTTTGCGTATGCCTGTGTATGTGTGCGTGCGTGCGTTCGCGCGCGTGTGTGTGTGTGTGTGTGTGTGTTGTGCGTGAATGTGACACTGGTAATGGTGACAGTCTGCGTGTATGTTTGTCTGTTTGACTGCCCCACTGTCTGTCTGTCTGTTCGTTGTCTGTTTGGCTGCCCCACTGGCTGTCTGTCCGTTGTCTGTTTGGCTGCCCCACTGGCTGTCTGTCCGTTGTCTGTTTGGCTGCCCCACTGGCTGTCTGGCTGTTTGGCTGCTGCTGTCTGTCTGTCCGTTGTCTGTTTGGCTGCCCCACTGGCTGGCTGTCCGTTGTCTGTTTGGCTGCCCCACTGGCTGTCTGTCCGCTGTCTGTTTTGCTGCTGCTGGCTGTCTGTCCGTTGTCTGTTTGGCTGCCCCACTGGCTGTCTGTCCGCTGTCTGTTTTGCTGCTGCTGTCTGTCTGTCCGTTGTCTGTTTGGCTGCCCCACTGGCTGTCTGTCCGTTGTCTGTTTGGCTGCCCCACTGGCTGTCTGTCCGTTGTCTGTTTGGCTGCCCCACTGGCTGGCTGTCTGTTTGGCTGCTGCTGTCTGTCTGTCCGTTGTCTGTTTGGCTGCCCCACTGGCTGTCTGTCCGTTGTCTGTTTGGCTGCCCCACTGGCTGTCTGTCCGCTGTCTGTTTGGCTGCCCCACTGGCTGGCTGTCTGTTCGTTGTCTGTTGCTGCTGCACATGTCGCTGTGTTAACAGACAGGGATACACCATGGCAGAATCTTGGTTCTGGGCGAAAGGTTAATACTTGTTGATATGCATATACATATTCTCCTTCCCATGACACCTCATTCAATACACACCACAATCTTTTTAGACCTTCTTCTTATAATATACTTTTCCTCTGATACATAACATGAATACTTTTTTACACTAATATTCACATGCATTCCCTTTCCTTTATCCACTTCTTTACTCCTTTCCGTCGAAAAACACTTATAGTGAATAGACGTTAAACTGAAGATAAAACACACACACACACACACACACACACACACACAATCCTCCCCCCCACCCCCCTCCCAACACACTCACGCACACAGTGGGCTACAGATTCTTAGGGAGGCGTCACTGCGTCAGGACGAATCCATATACGGTACACTATATCTGCTAACCAGGTGCTTGGCCGGAAGCACAACCCTACGCGCGCACACACACTACCACCCCCTCCCCCCCCCATCCCCCCTCCCGCCACCACACGCACACACGCGCGCGCGCACACACACACCACAGCAACACCTAGACATTTCTGCTGTGTTAAGTTCCTGCTGATTGTACATTTTTCAACTTAGTTGCTGTTCAATGTCTTTTTTACTCGCTGGACAAAAGGGAATAATCAAAGCACGTAATGTTGTGAGAATGTAGACACGCTGACTGCCGAGACATTGAGCCAGCCAGTCTGATACCTCTTGGTCTGTAACTGTGTGAATGCCTTCAGCAAAGATGTGAGAGCAGGGGAAAACAAACAAACAAAAAACAAAACAAAAAAAGAAGATGGCGACAGGTTACTGGCAAAATCAGGAAAATATTCCACTTGAAACACTGAGGTGGAAAACTGTTTGATTTCCTGACCACTGCGTGGAGGGGGATATATATATATATATATATATATATATATATATATATATATATATATATATATATATATCGAGAGAGAGAGAGAGAGAGAGACTCGACGGTGTCTTTGTCATTTCGGTAAAAAAATTATTGACGGGTCGTCCCCAACTTTACAACACCTCTCTGTCTGTAGAGATGTAAATGTGTTGTTTTTTTTATGCATTAGAAGATTTCATTCAATAGGCCGTCAGCTGTTGTCTGATGTGTAAATATGCGGGGGAGCGGGGGGGCGGGGGGGGGGTCATTTTGTTGAAAGGACAGTCAGAGCGACCAGAGACAGAGAGGAGAGAGAGAGAGAGAGAGTGAATGAACTAATTGATTAATTAATCTTTATTTTCCAATGGTGGAGGTATTACCACACTGAGAGGGAGAGGGAGAGAGAATGAATGAATGAAGGAATGAATCTTTATTTTCTAACGGTGGAGGTATTAGCACACTGAGAGAGAGAGGGGGGGGGGGAGGGAGACAGACAGACGGACAGACAGAGTCAGACAGACAGAGTCATTCAGTACACAAATAATCTTTACATGTGTCCCCCACAGGATTTACTGAAAAAAACACGTCTTGTCTTGTCTTGTCTTGTCTCATTATTCGAGCCGTACATGGTATGTCCATATTTATTGAATGTTGGGGGAGTGCTTAACATAGCATGGTATGTTTTGTTAACACCATGAAGAGCCTGGGAATCTGGTTCTGTTGCCCCACAGTAATTCATCGTGAACGGGAACACTGAGCTCGTCTTGTTTTTAAGGGTGGTTCTGTGTTTTACTTTCTTTTCACACAGCAATGATTTCTTCAGTTTATATGGATCCCAGGCCTGTTCTTAGGGATTGATTATGAAAAAGATGGTTCTACCTGGGTTGAACTCCTGGGTAGATGGGGTGCAGGGTAAGAGGTGTGTGTGTGTGTGTGTGTGTGTGTGTGTGTGTGTGTGTGTGTTGGGGCTCATGTACGTTTATGTGTATTTGACTGTGCTTTCATACATGTGAAACTGCATGTTTGGTGCATATCTGTTATGCATATGTGTGTACATGTGTGAATGTGTGTCTGCTTTTTTTTCCTTTTTTTAACATTTATTTGCTTAATTATCATCATTGTTGTCTTATTTATTAATTTTTTTTTTCATTATTATTTTTATTATTATTATGCATTTATTATATTATTATTATTTAGTTAGTTAGGCGTTTTGGTTTTTTTTCTCAAGGCCTGACAAAGCGCGTTGGGTTACGTTGCTGGTCAGGCATCTGCTTGGCAGATGTGGTGTAGCGTATATGGATTTAACCGAACGCAGTGACGCCTCCTTGAGCTACTGAAACTGAAACTGAACTCCTGCCTGAAAAGGATTGTGATCAAGTCGAGATGTATTGCTAATCTTTGAAGTTTTCCCAATATTTGTTTCGGTCCATTTACATATGTCTGTACCTGAGTAGCTTCTGCCCATCTGAGAAACCCAAACACGTCCAGTGAATAGCATGTTTTTTGACAGAGTTTTGAATACTGATGGAGTCTGGAGGGTTTCGTCAGTAATCTATCTATCAAGCAGCAACAAGCTTACTCCCTTTTCCTCTTTTTTATTGCGTATTTGTTTTGATGTATTACAATAGCAGCAGAGGTTGCTGACATGTTGCTGCCCATCATTTCAGTGGTATGTCCCCACACCCTCATCCCACGCCCGCACACACGGCCTACATCAGGCTTCGTTTGCCACAGTCCTGCAGTCAGCAGTCAACAGGGGTCTATCGATGTTAGGTCACAAGGACACCAGGACACAACTCACCGCAGGAGACCCTGCACTTCTGCCGAACCACTTGGATGAACTTCAATAGTACCTGGTCTGATTCACCTAACGCGGATTACCACACACACGAAGCCCCCTTCTGACCACAAAAATCGCTTAGTCCTGGAGCAAGATTGATTAAGTATCACCTAAGTAAGGTCTACCACCTCTCTAAACGACAGTCACTCATGACTCCGTAGTCACTAAAGGTTTTGACATGATCTCTCACATTCATGGAACTAGAGGGGGATCTGAGCTGCAGTCACCTTGAGAACAAGGCATGGAAGGCCACAGAAATTGGGAGGTTCATTTTTCCATATGTTTCATGATGATTTTTTAAAAATAAATTATTATTTATTTATGTACGCTTATTGTTGACTTCATCAAGTTTTTGCGCCTTATACATATTATTATTAGTAGTAGTAGTCCTTTTTATGTATTTATCTATTGTTTATTCACCTTTTTTTCTTTTCTTTTTTTCTCAAGCCTGACTAAGCGCGTTGGGTTACGCTGCTGGTCAGCATCTGCTTGGCAGATGTGGTGTAGCGTATATGGATTTGTCCGAACGCAGTGACGCCTCCTTGAGCTACTGAAACTGAAACTGAAACTCATGATGAATGAAGATGGGGGTATTGCCGCTATGCAGGTCCAGTTACTTTTGGGACTGCGTGAAAATGTCGTGCCTTACGCTTCCTTTGATCAGATAATTTCATGGCAAGAACTAAACCCAGGAGATACGAACATCTGCAATGTTGTCAAGAAATTTGAACGAAACTCTGAAAGACATCCACGATTTGCCACAGGCCACCTGTGAAGGGACTCAAATCAACGAGGCAAGGTAGTTCTGAGAAATAAGCTAACAGTGGAGTGTGGGGGAATCATCCCAGGACAGATCTGGACACTTCATGCTCTTGAGAGAATGATAACTCATTACTTCTTTTCACATTTGAAAAATCATGATCATTGTCCAGTAATGTGACAGGAGTAGAATCTTTTACGCGCTTTGTCTTGATGGTGACAGTTCGCCGATAGCTGTACTTTATCGGGCTCAGCAACAGATCTACTCCTTATTTAACCCTTACACCTCCATGCTCGCATTTATGCACAGGCGTGGTAGAGGACCCCTGTCACTGAAAGGTGACCATTAATTGGTCTGTTATCCATGACCTTACTGCTCTTAATGTTCGGTGGTAGGCTAGGCCATATTTTCTATACATCGGAAGAGGAATCCCCAGCTATTCTTAGCCACTGTCTTTTCTGTGTTTATACCACAAGGGAATTTTGTTCTCTAAATTGACTGGCGGAGAAAGGGTTAACTGAAATCACCTGGATATGGCAATAGTCCAGTTTGTCAGTTCTGACATTGATACTCTGACATGAAAAGTGCAGGTTCTCAAGGACTGATCAACACGTCTGGTTTATGCCAAGTTTAGACGCCTGCTCCTTTGTCGATGTTGTTTTAAGTAGAAGTGGTGGAGCTTATATGGATCAATCTGCACGCTTTGACATCTGCGTAAAACTTACATCGATCGGCTAAGATATGCCGTCGGACAGGCAGACTGACAGAATGAAACTGATTCACTTCAAATGAAGAGAGAAATGCTATACAAAGACCCACTTTGTCAAGTCTTTGCTACATATAGTTCTGTTGAGTGGCAAAACAAACTGCTGTGTTTTTATCAGTGTCATGTTTTAATTTAATTCAGCGTAAGATTCAATTCACATTTTAGTTCTACATTTGTCATGTTCGTTTGAAAACTGGACTCGACTGAGAGACTGTGTGGTGTGAGTGACGAGCCCGCCCCTGAGTGCACACGTCATTTCCAACCGGATTAATGAAAATGTAGTGTAGTGTAGTGTAGTGTAGTGCAGTGTATCCGTATCGTATCGCATGGCATCGCATCGTATTGTACTGTATTGTATTGCATTGTATTGTGTTGTATTGTACCATAATTGTATGGTATTGTATTGTATTGCATTACATTGTGTTGTATCGTACTGTATTGTATTGTACTGTACTGTATTGTATTGTACTGTATGGTATTGCATTGTACTGTTGTACTGTATCGTATTGTATTGTACTGTATTGCGTTGCATTGTATTATACTGTACTGTACTATATTGAGGACCCTGCGTGAGCTGATCTATAGTACAGCTTCAGAGACCCTGGGACCCATGATCAGAAAGCACAAAGACTGGTTTGATGAAAACTGTGATGAAATCAAGCAGCTTCTGGATGAGAAACGCCGTCTGCATCAAGCCCACCTGAGCAACCCAAAGTCCACATCAAAAAAAGATGCGTACAATGCCATCCGCAGGACTGTTCAGCAAAAGTTACGCCAGATGCAGGATAAGTGGCTGAGTGACAAAGCTGATGAGATCAGGGATATGCTGACAGGCACGATATGAAGAGGTTCTATGATGCCTTAAAAGAAGTCTACGGCCCCACATCCTCAGGATCATCCCCCCTCCTCAGTGCAGATGGGAATACCTTGATCACCGAGGAGAACATTCTCGAACGATGGGCTGAGCACTTCAACAGTGTCTTAAATCGCCCTTCCTCCATAAATGATGAAGCCATAGACCGTCTCCCTCAAGTCCCCACCAACGAAGCACTGGACGATCCACCAACACTTCTTGAGACCCAGAAAGCAATCCGTCTGCTATCCAGTGGCAAAGCACCTGGCTCAGACTCCATACCAGCAGAGGTCTACAAGGATGGAGGCACTGTGCTGACTGAGAAGCTCCATCAGCTGTACTCACTCATGTGGAAAGAAGAGATGATCCCCCAGGATTTCAAAGATGCATCTATCATTCACTTGTACAAGCGAAAGGGGAACCCACAAGCCTGTGATAACCATTGGGGCATTTCCTTGCTCTCCATCACAGGCAAGATACTTGCCAGGATCCTACTAAACCACCTCACAGCACACCTTGACCAAGGTCATTTGCCTGAGAGCCAATGTGGATTCCGGAAAGAGCGCGGAACCACTGACATGGTGTTTGCTGCAAGGCAGCTGCAAAAGAAATGTCAGGAGCAAAATGCTGATCTGTTCTCCACCTACGTCGACCTCACTAAAGCCTTCGACACCGTGAGTAGAGAGGGACTGTGGAAGATCATGGCCAAGTACGGCTGCCCTCGGAAATTTATTTCCTTGGTCAGCCAATTCCATGAAGGCATGCAGGCTCGAGTCCAGGACAATGGCGAAACATCTGCTCCCTTTCCTGCCACAAATGGTGTCAAGCAAGGCTGCATCCTGGCTCCAACACTGTTCAGCTTCATGTTCTCTGCAATGCTTACTGATGCCTTCAGAGATGGCGATGTTGGAATTGGCCTAAAGTACTGTACAGATGGCAAGCTGTTTAACCTCAGAAGGCTTCAAGCAAAAACGAAGGTCATGACAGACATCATCAGAGACTTTTTGTTTGCTGATGATTGTGCCCTCAATGCTGGATCTGAAGCTGACATGCAACTCAGCGTCGACACGTTTGCCACTGCCAGCAGGAACTTCGGCCTTACCATCAGCACGAGGAAAACTGAAGTTCTCCATCAGCCAGCCCCAGGGAAACCCCACGTTGAGCCCAACATCACAGTGAACGGTCAGAGACTCAGTGCGGTGGAGCAGTTCACATACCTTGGCAGCACACTGTCACGAAATGCGATGATCGACGATGAAGTGAACGTCATCGCAACTTTTGGTAGATTCTATGCAAATGTCTGGAACAGAAGAGGCATTGGTCTTGAGACCAAACTAAAGGTCTACAGAGCAGTAGTTCTCCCCACACTACTGTACGCCTGCGAAACTTGGACAGTGTACCAACGACATGCCAAAAAGCTGAACCACTTCCACACAACATGCCTAAGGAAGCTACTGAACATCAAGTGGCAAGACAGGACCCCAGACACGGAGGTGCTTGCTAAAGCCACCCTTCCCAGCATCTTCACCATCCTGATGCAGTCCCAGCTTCGCTGGGCTGGACACGTGGCGCGCATGCCAGACCATCGGCTGCCCAAAAGGCTCTTCTCTGGCGAGCTGCAACAAGGGAAGAGATCACATGGAGGTCAGAAGAAGCGCTTCAGAGATACTCTGAAAGTCTCTCTGAAAGCGTTTGATATCAACCCCGACTCCTGGGAGGAATCTGCAGTGGACCGTGACAAATGGTGCGCTGCTGTGCACAAAGGTGCCAAGTTGTGCGAGGCCAACAGGACTGCTGCAGCTGTTCAGAAGAGGCAGGCCAGAAAGTCACAGGCAAACAAGCTCCCTGACAATGATATGCCTGTCTTTGTCTGCCCCAACTGTCAGCGAACATTTTGTGCGCAGATTGGACTATTCAGCCATCTATTCTATTCAGCGCACTCACAGATAGATTCATGAGCATCCCCCCCCCACCACCACCACCCTACCCCCATCCCCCAGCTGGATGACAACGATGGTCATCATCAATATCGATGGACACACACCACCATGTGCATAATCATAATTATGAAAAACTGATTATACAGCCAATTTGTTTCTGGCATTTTAGAAATACTGTTAACACATATTCAGCTCTTATCCATCTTATCAACCTCTCCCCACTCCTACCAGTGCTCTTAAACACTTACACCCCCCCCGCCCCCCCCCCCCCACACACACACACCACATACAATAATAAATCATAAAAATATAATGGCCCACTTCACACCCAAACCCTCCAGCTGTGTCTTGTATTTTTGGAAGCCCATATTCATAATCATTTTACAAAGAATTTATAGCGTGTGTTTTCCAAAGAAACAATCTTTTGCTGAAGGTTTATGAAAATATCTGAAATGACAGTTTTTGTTTTTAACCATCTGTTAGCAAATTATAATTGATTGATATGAATGTTTCAGATTCCACATTGTCCACTGTTGATTTACAAAGGTCTGTTAACTCACTCAGTACAGCCAGTCCTCTCTTCTCCTCTACACAAACCCCTCGGATGTCCAGAGTGTGTCTGCCCCAACTGTCAGCGAACATTTTGTGCGCAGATTGGACTATTCAGCCATCTATTCTATTCAGCGCACTCACAGATAGATTCATGAGCATCCCCCCCCCCCCCAACCACCACCACCCTACCCCCATCCCTTTAGCTTCCGTTGTCAGAACTGTGGTCTTCTTTGTCAACATTCACCTCTTCAGTATAACAGCCTTCCGCTTGCAATAATTTGATGATGGTAACTGGGGTGAAACGCTGTTAACGTCGTCTCTTTCGCCGTTCGTATGGAGAGAGTTAACTTTTAAAAGCATGAATTGTGTGTGGATTATACTACAGAAAATAAATTATTGCAATTTTATTGTTTGCCAGGTTGCCTGCGATGCAGACTGGAGATTCATCAGCATTGTGACAAGATGAGCTGGATCTGTTCATGTCAGGGTATTGAGGTTGAGCCCACTATTTACAGCTTAAGAGGGAAATATGCCTCCACTGGACTGTATTTTGCTTTGCAACAGTTGGATACATGATCAGTAACCTAGCTGATGACCCCAATCCTGAATCCAGTATAAGTGAGTTTGAAATTATGTCATATGTGGTAAGGAAATCGGTAGTTTAAATGAATTTGTGCGCGCGCGTGCGTGCGTGTGTGACAGTGTGTGTGTGTGTGTGTGTTAGTGTATGATGTGCACGCAGGTGTTAGTCACTGACTGTGTTGGTCACTGAGTGTGTGTAGGTGTGTGGTTATATGTATGTATGTAATATTTTGATGAAAATGTTAGAAATTGTTAAACTGACATCAGACTGATTTCTGCTCCTGCAGATTATTAATATACAGTATGCTGTAAAATGTATTCCACAAAGTTAGATAAACAAGGGGATGGGACGACTTCTTTTCACTCACATATACATCTGATACGCCTGTTTATTAATGTTTTATTGATTTCATATTGTCATGTTTCAGAGCTCATGTATACTATGGTTTTTTTCAGAGCCTGCATTTCTTGGCTGCAATTTCATGTTCAGGGGAACATAGAATTCCTAATGAATGTTTAAAAAAATCAAGCATAATCCATTCTTTCATTATATCATCATCTTCGCTTTGATACACTGACAGTCATTTTTCTTTTTGTGTGTGAAGAAAGTGAGCCACTGATCACCCGCTGCCTGGGGTTAGACCAACTGTGGAAAAAAGCAGTCCTTGTGGGTGTGGTCTGGCTGTTGATGGCATCACCCCCACTGTTTGGTCAACAAGGAGCAGTAGCTGAAACATTTTATAATCATTTTATCTTCAGTATTCATCAAAAGAGAAACTAAGAGTGCATGTATTTGTAACTATGTAAGTGAAGCTGAAGTTATTATTATCAGTTGTTTGGTGTGGATTTTGTGTGTTGCTGTTGGACTTTATTTATTTTCTTAAGTATTGGCTCAGGAAAGTATGTTCTTAATCCTAGATAGTGGGCACACACACACACACACACACACACACACACACACACACACACACACAGTGCAGTGCCACCCATGTATTTTTTCCCTGTCTCAAGTGGATTTTACTATCAAAGTAGATTTTGTACATGATTTTTCCAGGGACAACCCTTTTGTTGCCATGGATTCTTTTGAGTGCATGCTACAGCCATCTTGGTCCATGCGACTCCAAACTAATCAGGTGCATTACAACTAGGCCACCACTTCATTCAAATAACAGTTATATTGTATACTGAATCTAGCAAATGTCAAATGACAACATGCATATATAAGATTAACCTTGAGCAATGATAGAATGCTTTCATTTCTTTTTTTTTTTTTTTTTGTGCAGGTGCCCACTGGAAACAGCTACCTCCCATACGCCCTTCACTTATGTAGTTGTTATAGTGTGTCAGGCACCTGTGGTGGAAGCGTAGGATTTTCCCAGCACACACTGCTTACTGATGGACCCCTTCTTCCTACCTCCCTACTCTTCTCCCTCCCTCTTCCATGGCATCTATCCCCATCAACACCCCTCCCCATACCCTGTCTCCCTTCCCCCCTTCCCTTGGCGGAGTACAGAGGGAGCAAGTTATCATAAAATACTAATTAAAGATGGTGTCTCCTCAGAGGCCAGGCCACAAATGTTTACAGTCCCCTGTCCTTTTCCCTTTCCTTTCCATCACCCACAACCCTGTTTCCTCCTTTGTTAACCCTTCCTCTCTGATTCTGATATTTACCACACATGACACTACCAGTAGTGTGTGTGCTATCCATGTAGATCTCTGGCAGGATGGCATCTGCCTCAATGGTCACCGCATGGTATGGTGTGTTTATCATGAGCTGTTTAGAACAGAATCAGGGCTGGGCGATCTTTCCTCCTCCTTCCCTTACTCTTTTCGTCACCCATTCGCGTGTGAGTGGTATAAATGGTCTTCGTAATTAATTTTAATTAATTTTTACGCTTGCCACAAGCAACTGGAAAAGTGGATCCCTCGCTTAATGGGTTCATTAGGACTTATTGTACATGTATGTCAATTATTATGTCTCTATCACAAAGTGCAGGATTTATATTTAATGCCCCCTACTAGTTGGATGTGCAAGTCTAGCACTGTTGGTCCCAGATTGGTCTGTTAACTTCAACCAGTTGGGAAGGTTCTGGGTCAGAAGATAGTTTGCATACAGCACCAACTGGTGAGGAGGATAAAATGGATAGGCAAGTGGGGTTTCTTTTTTCCTTGCATGCAGCAGGCCGGGAGAGCCGGACAGGAAAGACAGTACTATGCGGGCTGTGAGTGTCAAACTAGCATCTATTTTTCAGACTTAGTTGAATGCTTGATTCCTGGTATTGGATTCTGTGACTAACACACTGGCTCAGCTGGATTGTGGTCTGCTAAATGAATATAAAGTAAACCTTGAAACATGGGGGTTGTGAGTAATGCTTGTATTGTTTTGTTGGCAATTTACTTTATGGTCTTTTGAAAACAGTTTGGTGTCTGTTGAAATGTAATGTTATATCACAAGAACATCTAGACACTTTTGGCTAATGTGGTATTGCACAGTTAATATAGCTGGAATGTGTTGACACAGATACCATGACTTGTGAGAGAGTATAGCCAGTGTGTGTGTGGCTTAATTGCATTTGAGACTAGTGACTGAAGTAAAAGTGGCCTATGTAGCCAACACTTGACTAAATGGAGTACTGGTTTGGGTATTTGAGACCACTGAGAGGCAGTCCTATGTTGGTGCACACAGGTTGCTATATATTTACCAAATTACTTGGTAACTATATGATTCCCATGTAATAATTGTAACACTGAGATACTTTGCAGAGACAAAGTACAGATTTGTTCAGTCTTAATGGAAACAGTATTTAATTACACATACTTGACCGTGACTCACTAGTGCAGACTCCAGCAGGGGTCTGATTCCTGTCCTGTGCAAACTACTACCCACCTATGCGGAGAAAACTAAAGTAGCTGCAGCCTATAACCTCCCAAAGTAGGTTAAATTAATCCCCTGTGTATCCATGACTAGCACCCTCTGTTTCTGGCAGCCATCTTGACTCCTGATCCTGTGCTCTTCATAAGGCTAAGTTTTTTCATATTTCTGTCTGTCTATCGATTCTTTGGTACTCATGTTTTGTATCTGACGAAGTTTTGTATCAGGTCACAATCTTATTTAGCTCGTTTACTACTACCCACCTATGCGGAGAAAACTAAAGTAGCTGCAGCCTATAACCTCCCGAAGTAGGTTAAATCCCCTGTGTATCCATGACTAGCACCCTCTGTTTCCGGCAGCCATCTTGACTCCTGATCCTGTGCTCTTCATAAGGCTAAGTTTTTTCATATTTCTGTCTGTCTATCGATTCTTTGGTACTCATGTTTTGTATCTGACGAAGTTTTGTATCAGGTCACAATCTTATTTAGCTCGTTTACTACTACCCACCTATGCGGAGAAAACTAAAGTAGCTGCAGCCTATAACCTCCCGAAGTAGGTTAAATCCCCTGTGTATCCATGACTAGCACCCTCTGTTTCCGGCAGCCATCTTGACTCCTGATCCTGTGCTCTTCATAAGGCTAAGTTTTTTCATATTTCTGTCTGTCTATCGATTCTTTGGTACTCATGTTTTGTATCTGACGAAGTTTTGTATCAGGTCACAATCTTATTTAGCTCGTTTACTACTACCCACCTATGCGGAGAAAACTAAAGTAGCTGCAGCCTATAACCTCCCGAAGTAGGTTAAATCCCCTGTGTATCCATGACTAGCACCCTCTGTTTCCGGCAGCCATCTTGACTCCTGATCCTGTGCTCTTCATAAGGCTAAGTTTTTTCATATTTCTGTCTGTCTATCGATTCTTTGGTACTCATGTTTTGTATCTGACGAAGTTTTGTATCAGGTCACAATCTTATTTAGCTCGTTTTGCCAATCGAGCTAAAATTATGGCGCAATCTCAATCGTAAGAGCCCTCTACCTCGGTAGGTACAAGTACAGGTACAGTATTTGGGGGCAGAAATTCAACCTTGCATCATTAATAAGCCTTGGGCACTATTAGATTATAAAAATCTCTCAATACGATTATGGGGTCTCTCACTTCCCCCCATTTTCAGCGGGCAATAGGCCTTACAGGCCTAAGGGCCTTCATAGCGACACGATATGATCTGACACTGGGCCCTCAACCTCGGGCTTTGTCTACAACACTAACCCTCCACCGCCTCCTCTGCCTCTGCTTCCGTGTTTTCTCGGCCCTGCCAGTCGGCAGTGTGCAAGTCGCCCTCCTCTATCTCTTTCCCCATGCCCACAATTTCAAGGAGCGAGTGAGCTCCCTCTCGGGGAATCCAACACGGACTTAACGTCCTCCACTTCGCACACTCGGTCCGCTATATATATATCCCACGTCCGTGAGCAAGGCCGTGACCACAGATCGCGCGCCACACCCTGACCGTCTGGAGTCCACACCCGGACCATTTTGGGTAGGGAAGCCCTCCCTCTAGGTAGGGAGGAAGGTGACCCATTAGGGGACATGCACGCACCCTCCCCCTCACTCCAATTTTCAAATTCAAGGGAGGCAACCCCAATTCGGCACTAGCGCCATGGTTACCTCCCTTGCACTGGCATTGCCCTCGCCCACACCGCGGGTGCATGCACGGTCCCTCCAACCTCGGCGGTGGCAGTTCCCTCTAACACTTTCACTTTCACTGCGTTGACGGCCACAATCATCAATTTGATTTTTACGCCGTTATTGTTGTTGGGTTGCGATGAAAGAAAAACAAGCTACAGAAAGTGACAGACCTATTAGTGAGGATGAAAACTTAGTCCTACTCTAAGTGGGTTCTCCGGCAGGCTACTATCACTTCACTTTTTGCCCTTCCGAGCTAGCCGGTCCCTTGCTGATCTAAGACAGCAGGACCCCAAAAATAAATTAAAAAAAACCCAAAAATATTAGGGTAAGAGAGGGGGTGGGGAAGAGGAGGGGGGGGGGCTAGGGGACCTATTATCTAATTAACTACTGATTGGGGGGCACCCTAGACTTAAAGGTGTCCAAGGTGTCTGCTGCTATTGCGGTTTCAGGCAGGTTGTTCCAGTCACGTATCGCTGGACTCTGCTGTTACCCAACCAGTGGTGGCTCAGACACAAGCCCCAACTGACAATCAGTCGGTTATGGTGGCATCGAACCATGGACTCCCACACGTGACATTACATTTCTCCCTCTACAGTGCGGAAGCATAATAAAGGGGATATTTGCTAAAGAGGCCTCCTCCCCTTCGCCAACTTTTGCGACACCAAGGGAGGCAACTCCGCTTTTGAAACTTGGGCAGTAGGCTATGCAGTTACTTCCCTTGCACTTACACAGCAAGTCAATCTAGCCCCCTTTACTGACCACTAGCGATGTTCTTTTACATTCTCAAAGGACCTTGCTGCCTACCTGAGGGTTTTATGCAGCAACTCCTATCAGCTGCTGACAACCTCTATTTTCCTTCCTCTGTTTCTCAGGCTATGTGCCACTCAAATTTTTGGGCTCTTCACCCCCTAGCAATTGCAGACACATATTGCTCTGCAAGGAACCAACCCACTTACCATTTTTTCTTGACAAACACAATAACAATGAAATAAAACAGATACAATAATACATTTGTTATTGTTAATGATGTATTCTTTAAAAAAATAATAATAATAAAAATAAATATATATATATGTATGTGTGTATATATGTATATATATATATAATAAAATAAATACAAAAAAATAAATAATAATAATTTTTAAAAACAGGGGGGTGGGGGTGGGGGGCACACGCACAAATCCATGCACGCACATATCTCGGTATATATATACATATGTACGTGCGTTTCAGCGATATGTTCATACATTCTCCATATCGACAGGTACCATTACACTTCTTTCTCTATACATTAAGATTTTCTATCTCAACAATACATGCGCATATTTTTCTGCACACTTCTGCACATGAGGCTCAGGACTGTGCATCTACATTCAGGCACAATCTTCACATGTGTAGGTACGTATCTGTTTGACATTTTGCATTACTTTTTCAGTTCACATTCCCATTTACTTGAGCATATCCATGTTTACTACATATATGCTTGTGCATGCATTCTTCCACATTCCCTGACATCATCTCTATCCTATGTACATATTTGTACACATCTTAGTATAGAGTTTCTTCACTCCATTCTGGAGGACTACTACATACGAAGACAACTGTCTCGCGCAAACTTAACATATGCTCTTTCCAATGAGACACTTCCAGGGCTTTCTAGCCTAGACAGGCTATCCCATCATGGAGCCCCAGCCTTCAGTCAAGGGCCTGTCAGAGGATGACTTTGTTGTCACTTTGGAAGCAAGCACCATGTCTTTCAGACATACGGTTGCACCACAAGACCCCGTCACATCCTTCCAGCTTCCTAACATTTCAGCAGAACCTGCATGGTAGACACCTTCATCCCTCAAGCACACAGCAGCTGTTTCCTGATTTACCCATGCTGGTTGGTGTCCTCCTAGAACCAGTATATGATAATCAGTCATGTACGACAATGACCATCAGAACAGCAGAGGAGGCAACTGCTGTCCCGACTATCCGGACTGGAATTCAATTATACAATTTATAGTAGAGAGTGTTTTGCCCAAGGTGCATCCCCACTCCCTCGATCAAGAGGGCCTTAGAACTGTCACCATTGGGACGGATCCCAAAGGCTAATTAGCCCCCAAAGCTACAGCACTGAAGTCCCAGTGCAATTTGAGTTCTAGTGTGAGAGACATAGTCCTTCATGAAAGACTAAGCTGCAAATGATTTCCATTTGCAATTAAGAAACCACTGATAATACAGCTCTCACTTTGCTGTTGGCCATACTGTAAACGTATGTCAGATCATTGATTTGATGTAACTGGCCAGTACAACACATCTTATGCCACTCTTCTCCCTGCCCCCGCTCGGCTCCATTCCAGACTTAGTACGCACCACACAGCCAGAGGCCTGTCGTGGATCTGGTCCCCTTTCTCACTAAAGAACCTTCCGCGAAAATTTTCCCCATGGAAACCCTCTTCCATTAGGAATTCCACCACAGAATGAGACTCAATGACCTGGAGGCACATGAAGGGCACTCCCACAGCCTAATCCAACCCAACCATTGACTGCCGACAACTTTCTGCTGGTTGCCACACTCAGGAAGAGAAGCCACCAAGCCTTCTGTATGCCCCTTCGTGATGGTACCTACCTGGGCAATTACACAGCCTTGTCACATCCACATATATCAATCACTTCCACTATCGGCCCACAACCGATGTGGAATCATCAGATCAAGCCACATGTGCACCTCCTTGCATTGATGCTCAACCACACTCAAGTGAGACAACCCTATAGGGTACGTGTTTCCTTCCCTTCCTTTGATTGGAAGGGCTCTCAATAAAGTGTGGATTCAACACACTGACCCCGATTCTCTTTGTGCTGCATTTATCAGCACAGCTGTGGTCCACAGACCTCTCCCACAATACAGCTGCGGGCCTCAGTCTTCTTTGCCCCCACCAATATCCTTAGGTGACACAGTACACCCTATCTCTGAGCCCTATCGCCCCTGGCGAGCTGTGTCACCAGCTCACCCACTCAAACTCAGACCCCTTAGCGCATGCCCCCTCAGCCAGAGCTCACGAAGTCAGAGCATGGTCCTCTTCCCTTGCCTTTGCCTACTCAGCATGGCTACAAGACATGGAGGCTGCTTGCTGGAAAAACCCTGCTACCGTCATTGAATTCTACTTGAGGAACGTCTATCGCTTCAGGGATGATGGCTCAAGAGGCATTGCCTCTGCAGTGGTCACACAACAGGCCATCGCAGCACTCTGACAATAGAACAGATGAGCCCTCCACCTTGTCATGCCATTCTGCACTAGTGAGTCACAGTTAAGTATGTGTAATTAAAAGGAAATTTTCTTCTTAAAATTACGTTTAAGTAACATACTTACCATGACCCACATTTAAGACCCTACCGTTCCTCCCCGCTTTCTGTTCTCCCTGCACTCTGCGCTGGTTGCGGCGAATTGCCATAAAAAGTGGGTGCTAGTCAGGGATACACAGGGGAGGTAACCTACTTCAGGAGGTTATCGGCCGTAGCTACTTTCATTTTCTCCACATAGGCGGGTAGTAGTTTGCACAGGACAGGAATCAGACCCCTGCTGGAGTCTGCACTAGTGGGTCACGGTAAGTATGTTACTTAAACATAATTTTAGGAAGAAAATTTCCTTTATTTAGGTAGCGGCAGTGAAAATTTAAATATTCATTACAATGACTGAAATGTGATTTTTGGCAAACAACATGATAATATAAGAAAATCAAAAAAAAGAGTAAGTGAATATCTTGATTGGTTCTGAAGATATTCCATTTTAAAGATGTGACGATGCGTACATGCTATTAGTACTTAATATTTTCACATTTTCAAAGTCATACTGTACTGTCTATGAGGGTACTGTAATGAAAACTCATATACTTCTAAAAACCATATGATAATGGCATATTGCACAAGAAAAAAATAACACTTCAGCAGCAAAGAAATTGGAAAATATGCCTGTCATAGTAGGGGGAAATAGAAAATCAAGACATGTCAATCTGCACAGAATAGCAACTTTGAAGGTCTACAGCACTGAAAAGAATAGACAGTTGCATTTCATAATAAAATATCTTGCAGAATACATCAAAAAAGTGCACTGAATTTTTTTCAGGCAGGATAATTGAATTTTAAGTATCAGAGTCTCAAACTTTGAAAAATCTTCAATTTGACCAGTGGAAAAAAGACTGTTTATTGGGGTAGCATGCTGCAAAGATGAATATTTCAGTAACTGTCACAAGTAGGACCAGGAAAGTTTGTGTGTGTATTAAGTGAAATGTCAGCTTTCAAAATAAATTAAAATCAACCTTAAAACTTCCATCTAAAGTTTGCAGAAAAGGAATAATACCTGATTTTCTCATATATAGGGGTGCACATTGTGGATGAGACTTCTTCAAAATTTTTGTTTTTGAAAAAAATATTGAAGTTACAGCCACAGTAAGTTACCAGTGGTCTTGGCTGATCAGCTTCTGCAAAATTACTGCAAATTTTTTAACAAATGCAACTTGAGAACATTATACAGAATGGGTTGGTTGATGGGGCATTCCATGACAAAGGTTCCCAGGAGGGAGCAAATATTACTTAAGTTTGTTATAGTGTGCCAGCAGTGTCACCCCCCACCACCCACACTCTGTCCCCCTTCCCTCCCCATCCCTTCACCCCCCCCCCCCCTCCTTCTTATCTCCTTCCACGAACGCAGCCGACGTAGATGGTGGGACTTCGGAACGAAAGCTAGGGAAAAGTTATGCTAATTCGAACTTTGATCAAGCCGGCTAACATGCCGAGAGTTGTATTGTCCTGTCTCCCCAATCTCTTTGTGACGTAAACGGGTGAAGTTGTCATCATAGAATGTGTATAGACAAGTGGGTTGAAGTAGCGAATCAGATCATTCTGTAGCTTGCATTAGTATACACAGTATGTTGGGGGAAGGGATAAAACCAGTCAGCACAGCCAGTTCTCAGCTGTCTCCCAGAAGAACTGACTGACACAGGGTGACTGATTGACCAGTGATGTGAGGAACAGGGAAATCCCTGTTGGGCTGTGAGTACATGACTTGTAATGGTTTTATGTTATGTTGATAACTTAGTTGTGTTGGGAAACTATGTTTCATGTCAGTGGACAGCCAGTTTAAGTTGATCTTGTGGCTTGTGGAAAGAAAAGGGGTTAATGTGTGAAAGCTACCCACTGAGAGAAGTACTGGCCTAAATCTTTTGAGTCCCCCCCCCCCTTCTATTTGGTTACAGATATCTTGTTCTGTATTTTTGATGTATACATACTTGTTTTGTATATAGTAGGTGGTGTTGGTTCAGTGTGAACTGAACAGATCTATAGGCTAACACATTGTCAGTGTGTGTTGAGGGTTTTTCATGTGTGTGTGTACATGGGGGTAACAGCAAGTGTTGTGGAACACATGTTTGATTTGTTGGTAGTTGTGGTAACATGTGTAGGAGTTGTGCTTTGTGTCAGTGGTTTACTTTGTTCAGACAAAGTGGGAAGGAACATTGTAATGTGATTAGTGAGTTGGCAAACTATGAGAGCATTGAGGGTCAGTGCTATGTTGTTGCACATTGCTGTGTACCAGATATGTTGGAAGTAATAATTTCCTTACATGTACTTGTGTCAGTTGGACACTTTGTGAAGACAAAGAGATTTTGTTTGGAAATGGTAACACACAGTTTAATTGAATGATGGGTTGTTAACATGAGTTGGAACACAGGGTTGTATTGGTCAGTGATATGTTTTGTACACAGTATGGTAATTGGTATGTCACTGCTGGTGGCAGGTAAGCTTGATGAAGCTTGTACCTCACATAGATCTTTGTGTGAGAGTAGTGCATACTGGTGGGCATGTGATGAAAGGTGCTGAAAGGGTGAAGGCCTTTCATGTCAGTGATGTCCAGATATTTGAGATTTTATCTGACCTGGGTTTTGGTTGTGTGTTTGTGTTCCAGGTGTGCTGCTTTAGGTTTAGGGTGAATTTTACCGTGCTGCTTATAGGTGCTGCTTTAGGTGTAGGATGATTTTTTTACTGTGTGCTGTATTGTAAAGTAAACACTCTATAAAAACCACTCCATGTGGCCCTGCTATTGATGTGAGGAGAGACTGGAGCGAGTGAGTGCAACAATAGTTGATCCCCCCTGTCTTTTCCCCTCTCTCTTCTATCAGAATCGAACCACAACCACACAGCACTTTTTACAACTTGGCGTCGCCGACAGGATAGGCAGGTAGAGTGTTTGCCCGACAGGATAGGCAGGTAGAGTGTTTGCTTGACAGGATAAGCAGGTATATTGTTTGGTAGTTTAGTAGGACTTAAGCAGCACACAGCCCAAGTAGCACAGCCCAGAGATGACAACCCCAACTACAATGGCACAGGAGTTTCCCATGGGGTGGTATGTAGCACCCACACTGCCAGTATTCACTGGTGAGCCAGGCAAGATGTCGGCTGAGGACTTCATCACTGAGGTGAGGAGGGTCCTGGCTGTGTACACCATGGGAGACGAGATGGCTGCCTACTTTGTGTACAGCCATCTGCAGGGAACCGCACGCAGGGAGCTGATGCTGCGGGACCTGGAGGAGACCAACACCCCAGAGAAGGTGATCAACATTCTGCTGGGGGTGTTCGGCGACGGGCGGCGTGTCACCACACTGCTGTCCACATTTTTCAGCAGGAAGCAGTTGCCAGAGGAGTCCACCTTGGACTACTCCCATGCTCTGTGCAGCATGGGGAGGATCATCCGGACGAAGAGGACTGGGGCCCTCACCGCTGAGATGCTGAGGGACCACTTCATCGATGGCCTCCGGAACCTCCTGCTGAAAAGGGAGCTGCGCTGCGTAGTGACGAGGGAGCCACACACCACCTTCATCCAGGCAAGGGATGAAGCCCTGAGACTGTGGCGAGAGCTAGAGGAGGACCAACAACAGCAACAAACCAGGGAAGAGACAGCACAATTAGGGGACAAACTGTTGTGTTTAGAAGAGAGTATTAGATCCATGCAGGGGTTAGTGTCAGATTTAGTCAGTCAGAGAGATGGGGCTGTGCTAGAGAACAGGGCTGTGGGTAGGAAGAGAAGGAATAGACGTAGGAAAGGTCAGTCAGTGGTGGGAAATGGGATTTCCCCAAAGGTGGGTAAGGTTCTCCCCAAGGAAAAGTACCGAGATTTCCACAATGAGAACCAGAGAGACTTGCCCAATAGTCTCAGGAGGCAGGATCCGAGTCTGAAAGAAAAGACTCCAGTCAGGACAAGGGGTGACTGTGAGGATGATCCTTGCCAGGGTGAATGGGTGCTGCTGCCCATACCACCTGATCCAGGTGTTCCTGGTACATGTGCCACAAGGGAGGGCACAAGTGACGGAGACTGCCAGGATGCAGTTGAGTCTCCCGGATGGACACACAGATCGGTGGTAACTGGTTTGTGTGAGACTGGCACCAGGTCTCATCCGAAGCCTTGGGTGCACGGGACATGTGTAGGTGCCATGGTCCCAGATCAGACTGACAGGGGTGGGAAACTGTCAGGGTCAACCTGTAGGGCTAGGGTTAGCAACAGGGGTAAGGTTAGTCATCCAGCATGGGCTAAACCTATTGCTGAAGCCTGTTAAGGGTATGATCTGGATGGGGAAAAATTGTGTCATGTTATGTTGTTGTTTTCCTTCATTCCAGGATTTGTGGTTGCTGATGTGTGTCAGCTGGAACTCTGTGTTGATTTTTGCGTTGTGTACCTCTCTGATTTTTTTTTGTGTATGCTTTTCAGGGTTATGGTGTTATGTACAGCTTTATCATTTTGAAATGTACTTTTGGTGGTTTCTTTTGTCCTGTAATGTCTTCATTTTCACATGTTTCTGTTTTTGCTAATTTTGGGGTTAGAGAACTAATCTCCCCATTAGCATTAATTGATGACGGCAGTGGTCAGCATGTGGTCAGCAGCAATGAGGACATTGCATTCAAAAGCCGGGGGTGGGTGTTATAGTGTGCAAGCAGTGTCACACCCCACCACCCACACTGTCCCCCTTCCCTCCCCATCCCTTCACCCCCTCCCCCCCCCCTTTTTATCTCCCTTCCCGCTCCATCCAAAGTCCAGTCTTTGAGGTCGCGCCGACACCGCGCCACACTCCCTCTTTCCACTCCCCTCCTCACCCCACTCCCTAGTCGGCCCTCTTTGGTCAGCGACGCCGCGTCACCGGCCCCAGCTATAGGAATACGTGCAGTTACCTGATGTTTGCCATAATTCCCGTGTTCGAAACAGACGAGCACGGCGGCCTGTCTTTCAAGTCGTTCCCCGTCTCCCCGTTCACAAACAGGGCTGAGCTAGACAGCGGGACTTCAGAACGTAAGCTAGTGAGAATTTATGCTAATGTGAACTTTGATCAAGCCGGCTGCTAACATGCCG
>JAAQRG010049168.1:0-28959 GCA_011634625.1 Babylonia areolata
AGAGAGAGAGAGAGAGAGAGAGAGAGAGAGAGAGAGAGAGAGAGAGAAACAACAAGAAATTATTATCTTAGCATACGTTGATACAAAAGAAAAGTGTGTTGATTCAGCGTACAAAGGCTGGCACTATGTTTTGAGTTCCGCTTCATGAGAAAGGAGCCTATGACCTACCCGCCCAACAGCAGTTTGGCACAGTGACAGCGGTGCTGAAAAGGAACAGTGCGCTTAACCCTGCTCTCTGGCCAAGCACAGATGTTACGACCTGTCAGAGAGCAAGGGGGAAACGCCTGGTCGAGGAATGGGAGTCCGTCTGCCCCATGCCGGCCGTCAACTCTAGGGAAAATAATAATATGAATAAGAATATCAAAACAACAAAGAAACAAAACTTGCATTCGCTTTCACCATTCACTCTTACAAAATTATTTGAATGTGTGCATTTTTAGAAGTGTTATGATTATACTGGACATAAAGACAGAAGTTAGAATATAGTTTTCGAAAAAAGCCAATCTTGTAACTTGTCCAGGTTTTCGGTTTATAAAAAAAGCAGTGGTAAATCAGACCCTACACGCAGGCACAGTCTGTGTGGGACATGCCACATTCAACCACAGGCATTCAGCGTGAAATCCTACCTGATATATTGCCTGAAAGTGAGTGCACTTCCGATGATGACGACATGGATGACCCAGTGTCTGACGTCACTGAGGTCAACAGGATGAAACGGGTGTGACTTCAATGCCGGCTTCACAGACTGGAAAGCCATCCACAGACGAACGACGGAAACAAAAACTGGTCGAACATGGAAGACGGATTACAACTCGTACATAAAACAGAACGGACCATGGCAGACTTGAAACCCCATAGCGGCTGGTTCGAAGGTAATAGCTGTGTCAGGGAAACACAAACACGTGCTTTTCATTTTTGACAGGCTTGGATGAATCAAAACCACTTTGCTTTAGATTTGCCGATTACTTTGGGTGAGTCTGGAGACATTTTGCAACGTATGATACAGAACATTCTATAGCAGCCTTAACCCTGGACATTTCCTATTCATATCAGAAAATCAATCTCGACGACAAGCCTATTGATCTTTTTTTACGATAATAAAATAAGCAGGATTAAATCATCCCCTATTAGTTGTAATTATGGTGCAAGATAACGGACTTGGGTTTACGCGACTTAGTTAAGCTTTTGTTGGTGTTCAGATCAAGGATTCTGCAAGGCAAGACAAGGCCAGGCAACTGGTTTATTCCACGGGCCCTCTGGGGCCATTCGAGCTTTTCTGTCATTTGGTGAAAGAACTGAGCCAAACAAATTATGAATTCGATCATATGGGACGTAGCAAGGAAAGAGTCTACACAGTCTATAGACTGATGACGTGTCTTGTGGGTGGATGAGGTGTATGGCACGGGAAAGGGGAATCGTGAACAATAAATTACATTGCACGTTGTATTTATTTTATGCGTTTATTATCTCTCTAGCCCTGAAATGGCCCCTTTATAGTCGACTGGGCCATAAGCAACATGACTTGATTTGATTTGATTTAATTTGATTTGATTTGGTTTGGTTTGACTCTCTCTGTCTCTCTCTCTGTTTTCTCGGTGTATGTGTGCATTCGCGCGAACGTGAATGCATGTTGGAATGTGCGTGCACCCGTGCGCGTGTGTGTACAAACACACAAAATTAATGTTTTCTGAGAGAGAGAGAGAGAGAGAGGCTTTGGCACACAGGTTCATATGGTCAGTTAAATATCTGTGGACTTTGAACAACTGCTGTCTACTTTCACAACCCAGATTCTGTGTAGGTTCACGTCTGGCTGAGGATTGTTGGACTACTGACGAAACTTCCAGAGACACACTTTCTATAAAGATCTTTTGATGATTTAATGTGCCGAAATTTTGTCTGGATCTGTGAAAACGTTTAAACACGCTAATAACCATTTTGGATAAGCCTTCCATAAGCTAAAAACAAACATTGGGCCTACACTGTGCTAAGTGACACTTTCTGAGAGACTACTTGGAACCGCGGTCTTTATTTATCCAACCGAAAAATGCAGTTTCTGTTGCTAATGATATCAGGCTCGAACGCTCATACTGACACTTACTAATTCTAAATGGCAGTGAGTGCATACTTTCTGTTGTCAGAACTGGTGACTGCATGGTAAATGGTCTCTGCAAAAAAAAAGTTCCCCCAGAAATGATCATAGTTCAGCAGTGCTTTATCGTAGCGCTAAAAGGTTAGTGGTGCTCGAATCAATATCACATGTTGTAAGACATGTGACCTGTCATATTTTATGGTTCAGTTTTCTCCTTTACATTTTAGTCATAAATTACACTTAAGAAGTTGCGCTAACAAGATCAGTCAAGATCTATGAGTGTATTATGTTGACAGCTTACTAAAGAAAAAATAAAGCGAGCTGTAATGATTTATACTGAACAATTTATCACTCAGTTTCCAAGAACGATAAATCAAGATGTTGAAAATTAAAAGCGTCGAAGAGGCACGTGTATGAGTGTGTGTGTGTGTGTGTGTGTGTGTGTGTGTTAGACCTGTGTGTATGTGATTGTATATGTTTGAATGTGTGTGAGCGTGTTTATGTGTGTGTATGTATGTATGTATGTATACACATACGTGGTATATATATATATAGAGAGAGAGAGACACAGACAGACAGACAGACAGACAGAGGGTGCGATATGAATTTGTACAAAATGTCAGGGAACAGGCAAATATTCTGAGAGAAATACGCATTCAGAGAGCTGGGGTGAGAAGTTCTGGAACTGCAAGATATAATCATGCATAAATGATTTCGTGGACAAAGGCGATGAAGGTAATGTATCCGCGTATAACTTTAAATTAATTCGTTCATCTGTATTGCCAATCATGAAAGTCATCTCATGTTTGCAGTAATTTTGGGTTTTTTTAAATAATTTTTTATACTACAAACGGCATTGCTAAACCTTCACTAATTCGTCATGAATACGTAATTTCAGTTTTGAAAATATAACTAGCACGATGCAAAGAAACAGACACACGACCAAGTAAAAAACAAGCAGATAAACACGCAAAATAGTAAATGAATAGTAGAGGAAACGAACACATTCAACTCAGTCATAAAGAGTGTTTTTTTTAGGCGTGGAGGGACGGGAGGGTGAAACAATCCACTTTGTGTTGCTGACCCTGATGTTGTTACAGTTTGACCTTCACTGATGCTAAGAGAGGTAACATGCATATCAAGAGGGGACAAATAGTGGTGAGGTCTTTACAAAAAAATAACAACAAACAAACAAAAAACAAAACAAAACAAAAACTTCTCTGTTGTGCGAGGGATTTCTTGCAATTCGAATATGCCACATCAGCAAGTAAAGTCAACAGGAGGTCATAAACCTTACGTATTCAATAGGGTGCGAAAACCCACGCAAGAAAATGTTTTTTACTCAAAACACTACATACAAAAGCAAAAACGAACAAAGACAAATGGACATGCAGAAAACTGACAACCCCAAACCGTCTGCATTTCAGCATGTGGCCAAAAATAGGAGGCACTTTGCGAAAAGTACCCCCAATACCAACAAAACCTGAACCACGTATTTGTCGACTTCAAGAAGGCCTTCGACAGGATGTGGCATGCTAACTTGTGGTCATCCATAAGGATGCACAGCACTAATGCCAATCTTGTCCGAGTGATCGATCAGCTGTACAACAAGGCCACAAGCGCTGTACTCCTGAGGGAGGCCGGTTCCGTATTGCGCTTGGAGAGCGTCAGGGATGCCTAATGTCACCCACCCTCTTCAGTGTATTTCTGGAGAGGGTTGTTGGGAGATGCCCCGGAAGATCATAAAGGCATAGTTTTCACTGGGGATGGAGGGTGGGGGGAACAATTACCAGTCTCCGTTTTGCAGATGATATTGATGGTCTTGCATGGAGTGAAGATGAATTGACCAGCCTACTGGAACACCTGGACGAAGCGGCCTCTGCAACTGGTATGGAAATCCGCGCCGAAAAGACTAAATGACCAACAGCACCTTAGGTATCACTTTAGACATTAAAGTCAGCGGGACAAGTTTAGAAACAGTGCAGACATTCAAATACCTTGGCCCCATCATATCAGGTGAAGGTTCAAAACCTGAAATCATGGCAAGAATTGCACAAACAACAGCTACGATAGCAAGACTGTAAACCATCTGAAGAGACAAGACCATCAGTCTGTGCGCCAATATCCACCTATTGCGCTCCTTCGCCTTGTCAGTCTTCTATGCTTGGAAAACGTGGACGCTCTCAGCAGACATGCAAAGAAAAATCTTGGCAACTGAAATGAGATGCTACAAGAAGAATTGGGCATCACGTATACAGACCATGTGACAAATAAAGAGGTCCTCAGTAAGATCCAACAAGCAATTGGACTTGATGATGACCTCCTCACAGCCATTAAAAAACGGAAAATGATGTGGAATGGACACGTTTCCCGCTCAATAGGACTTTCAAAGACCATCTTGCAATGGACAGTCAGAGTAAGCCACAGACGACAAAGAAAGAGGAAGAGGTGGGAAGATAATATCCAAGAATGTACAGGTATGAATCTGGCGGAATCACAGATAGCGGTGGAGGACAGAGATTGGGGGAGAAGAATGTTGGCATTGTCTTCAATCGTGCCCCAGCGACATCAGTAGAAGTCAAGGGATATGTAACAGGTATAGAATAGGACAACCATCCTACAATACTGAATATGATGCCCCCAGTTTCATTAGCTGTATAACTTTTGAACTTTCGAGGATGTGAAACCCAAGTGTAATAAATGGCTCTTATATTATACTGATTAACGGTGTCATACTGGGTGGAAGCGTTGACGTAGCGACAATAGGTGCAACCAATTACAATAATAACAATACTTATAAACATATAAATAGGTCGAGCAAGATGACGATAATAGAGCTGTTATTACCACATTCATCACACCTCCTCATCATAAATTAAATCACTCATACAATGACGAGGCATGATTTTAACCATGCTGGCTGTTAGTTCACAGACTTGATGTCGAACGGTAGTGGATCCATACATCTTTGTCATTCACAAATTGTCAACTTAATGTGAGTAAACACCAAAATTTCTTCTTCTTCTTCTTCTTCTTCTACACTGCAAGCTTGTGCAAGTCTGGTTTGTTTTGTCCCATGAATCCAAGGAAAATGGCATGATCATGCACATGTCACATACATTGTGGACGTGCTCTGGTGGTAGGGCTGGGGTTGGGGGACAAACGCTGTCTCTAATGTAAGCCCAGGTGAGGTGGCAGAGGCAGAAGGCGGTCCCCCAGAAAGCGTTGTCGTCATGCACAGCAGGTAGTGTCAGCATTTAGTGCACAGACACCTGAAGTGACATCGTCCGGCTGGACCTGCACATTTGCCAGGTGTGACTGTGGCAGACAGGGTGGCGGGAACAGCGTGTGACTGGCAGACAGGGTGGCGGGAACAGCGTGTGACTGTGGCAGACAGGGTGGCGGGAACAGCGTGTGACTGGCAGACAGGGTGGCGGGAACAGCGTGTGACTGGCAGACAGGGTGGCGGGAACAGCGTGTAGTCTAGCTGGATACGGCGCCAGACGACTGGCTGGGGATCCGGGAAGCGGGAACAGGCAAGGGGAGGATGGATGCTTCCCCTCCAGACCCCTCCCCTTATCTCGAGGCGTCAATCAGACTACCAGGACCACTGGTGGACTCCTCTGCTGACCGACTGGGGTCAAAGGACGGGGCGCCAGCGGTCGGCGCAGATCCATCCGAAACGACGAAGGGAGACCTCAGTAGCAAAGGTAAGCCCACGGAATATACGTGCAGACCCACACGATTGGCTGATCCGGGAGAATGAAGAGGGTGTGCAGGTCGTGGTAACATCAGTTGGCACCTTGTGACCAGAGACGATATTGGCTCCAAGGGACGGCAGGTACACAGTAGTGGAGATGTTAGGCGCTGCAGACACAGGCTGAAGTCGGTGTTCTGGGGGTGAAGTGCCAAATGTGCGCCATGAGAATCCCGAGGCTCTCGCGGGCATTCAACCCGTGAAAACGAAAGGCTGCTTTGACGTGAGGAGTCTCATGGACTCCTATACCGCATTGTTGCCAGCCTGGGGCGCTAAAGAGGTCTGTTCTTTTGTGTCACATGTCTTATTGGGGTTAGGGACATGGAGACTGAGTGAGTGTACAAGAGGAGAGTGCTCGATGGAGAATCCAAATATCTCTGTACCGATGATCCGAGGGCGGCATCTAAAAATACCAAATGCTGGATGTGATTCATCCTGATTGATTGACTTTACTTATCTGAGTAGCCGCTTTTGTAATGTCATTCCGAGATGGAGAATCAAAACCCATAATCTGCGTGGCAGTTTTTTAAAAATAATTTTTAATTATTATTATTATTATTTTTTTTTTTTTTTTTTTTACAATTTTGTCCAGAGCTTGATTAGTAATAATAATAATAATTCATAACTTTTCTATGGCGCGCTATCCAGTACTAATGCTGCTCAAAGCGCCTTACATCATCGAGTCAGATATAAACATAACATAAAACATTACAACAGCTCAATCCAATGCGTTCGTAGAATGAATAAAAAAAAGAAAGAAAAAAAAAAAGCATGATCCACCAAACAAAATGATAAAAATATCAAGTAAATAATGCTTAGATTAAAAAGAAATACATTCCTTAAAAACACACATTTTTAGACACACACATATATGCTTGCGCACACTCACACTCACACTCGCGCACGCGCGCGCGCGCGCACACACACACACACACACACACACATGCACGCGCGTGCGCGCCCAGACGCATTAGATGTATTAACTGCACTAAAACAGGATTACGTGAGTATAAATATCTCTAGCATAAAACTCCATGTGGCGAACAGACTTTGGACTATCCACCGTGCTGAGTACAGACATGTTTGCGGAAAAGGTGCATGACGTGAAGGTCCGGAGATCAGGAGCATTTCTGAGGGACGATGGCAAAGAATTCCAAATTTGGGGCACTCGAGCCCTAAAAGACCTTTTCCCTGCACATTATAAATTAGTTCTTGGGACTTTAAGTAACAGTTCAGAACTGGATCTTAGCGTTCTACATGGTTCGTACGTTTCCAGCACAGAGGAAAGATACGGGGGAAGAGGTTCACCAAAATGTCGGAAGGCAAGTGTCGCTAGTTTATTGTGAATGCGGGACTCTATAGGAAGCCAGTGTAACTGATACAAAAGAGGTGTGACATGATCAGAATTCATTTTTGCTAGGACAAGTCGTGCAGCATTGTTCTGTACTTTCTGTAGTCTAATAAGAGAGGAAGATGGTAAACCTGCTAAGGTAGAATTGCAGTAATCCAGTCTGAACAAACCGGCTGAGCCATGTTTTTCTCCGTTAAGTATGGTCTGACTGAAGCTAGTCTGCGAAGATAAAAACTGCATGACTGACACAGGGATGAAATGTGGTCAGCCATGGTCAAGGTCTGATCAATATGTACACCTAGGTATTTAGCTGATGTTTAAAATGTAACTGTAGAAGTGTCGAGAGTGACTGGGCCCTTTTTTATTTCATTGAGACGAGCTCGGTCTCCTACAGCTAAGAGCTCGGTTTTCTTTTCGTTAAGTTTTAGCTTGTTTCTGTCCATCCACATCTTTACATCAGCCACACAGGCTTCCGTCTCATTAATGACTGTTTTGAAGTCAGATGGTGGAGCGGCTTTTTGTAACTCAGTGTCATCAGCATACTTATAGTAGTCAAATGATTGCGTTTTGATGATGTCAGACAAAGACAAAGGCTGAGTATATAAAGTGAATAAAATATGTCCCAGAACCGATCCCTGAGGGACACCAAATAAAAGAGGGATAACCTTAGAAGTGGTATGATTTACTTTAACGCAGAGCTGACGGTTTGAAAGATATGATGAAAACCATTTTAAAGCAGTAGATCGGATGCCAAAGGTAGTGCTCAAATGGTTGATGAGAATTTGGTGGTCAATTGTATCAAATGCTGCTGACAGATCTAGGAATGCCACTAAGGATGCAAGTTTGTTGTCTGCATTTGAGAGAAGACTGTCTGTAACAGAGAGAAGAGCTGTTTCTGTGCTGTGGTTTTTTTCGATAGGCTGATTGAAAAATTTCGAGTAGACCGTTTTTCTCTCGATGTTCCTGCAACTACTGTAACACAACTTTCTCAATAATTTTAGAAATGAATGACAGATTAGACACGGGCCGATAGTTCTTTAGTTGATTCGAGTCCAGATTGTGCTTTTTTCAAAAGTGGGGTGATAATAGCCAGTTTGAGAGATTCGTCAACAGTGTCTGACTCTGGAGAGTGGTTTACAATACTGGTGATTAAGGGGAGAAGATCATCTAGACATATCTTTAAATGGTTAGATGGTAATGGATCCAAATCACAGTTCTTATTTGGAGAATAAAGAATAAAATCTCTTACAGTCTTTTCAGAAATTATTCTAAAACATGTCATTAAAACCCCTTTAAATTCATCAAACTTATTCTGGTGGACAAGCATCCAGTTCATGTCGGATGTCAGCGATTTTATCAGTAAAATATGTACAAAAAGCATCAGGAAGATCCTGAGGAGGAATGTCTTTTGGCAGTAACAGTTCTTTGTTTTCGCCAGTCAGTTGGTTTGAAACAGCATATAGCTGTTTGGACGTGGAGCACTGGCCTTAGAAATGTTTCCGCAACCAAAGTTACAGCGAAGGTTAACATACTTTCAGTGACAGCTCTGTAGAAGTCAACCACGATTTCATTTTTCAGTCCAAGCTTTTTGCGGCGCCATAGAAAGTACAGGCGCTGATGCCTTTTCCTGTCAACTTTTTCCGTGTTTTTCTCCCATTTCGAATCAATACAAATGATTATTACGAAAATTTTAGATTATCTGATGATCTCAGCTTGCTTGTTGGCATGGGGTCAGACTTGGTCTTCCTGAAATCTAAAATTAGTTTGCTGGTAGGTAGAGGAGGACAAAGCAGAAGTGGTGGGGGAGAGTGGGGGATGGGATGGGGTGGGGTATTAAAAACTACTCTGTTGTTTCACAGGCAGGATGCCAGTCTGGACTTGAAGCTGTCCAGCGACTCGGTTGTGACAACCTCCTGGGGCAGTGTGTTCCATTCCGGGATGGTGCGGGGGAAGAAAAAACACCTGTCTGTACTGCGTCCTGCAGGCAGGGATGTCGTAGTTGCAGGTGTTGTTTTTTCTGGAGCTCAGCCTGCTGTCCGATGGTGTTGGCAGGTAGACTGGGTTGATGGAGATGAGACCATAGTGGAACTTGTAAAACATCTCCAGGTGATATTTTTTTCTGTCTGACTTGTAGGGGGTACCAGTTGAGTGAGCTAAGGATGCAGTTGATACAAGACGTCTGTCGATGTATGTTTGTGACCCATCTTGCTGCCGCGTCAGCGCTGGACCTTTTCTATGGCACTGGCTGTATAGGGCCTGGATCCCACACAGACGCAGCATACTCAAGGATAGGTCGAACAAGGGTTTTGTACGCAGTTTCCTTTGTCTTCTAGTTTCCTATCTTCAAGTTGTGCTGAAGAAAGCCTAAGGTCTTGTTCAGTGGCTTTGTTGGTTGTAGAACTGATGTGGGATCCACAGCATAGGTCGTGTTGGATGTTCACACCAAGTGTGGTGTTGACGTTTTCAAGCGGATGGCCATGGAGTTTGTAGTTTGGTGCGATCTTTTTCCTCTTTCTACTGACACTCATGGTAGAGCACTTTTGCAGGCCCACTGTTTCTCCTAGATGGAAAGGGAAGCTAGGTCTTCTTGGAGTGTGTGCTGGTCAGCTTCCTTCTTGATTATTTTGTTGCACATGGTACGTGCTGTCTGCAAATAATCTGGCCTTAGATTTGATGGACTTTGGGACTGAGGTCATTGATGTAGAGAAAGAAGATACAAGGGCCGAGGACCAAGCCCTGGGGAACACCTCATTTGACTGGAATATATTTTGAGGTAGCTCCCTCCACCACAACTGCTTGCTGCCTGTCCTCAAGAATATTTTTGATCCAGGTGTTCAGTTGACCTCTGATTCCATAGCACTGTAATCTGCATACAAGCAGGGCGTGGCTGACCTTGTCAAAGGCCTTGGAGAAGTCAAGGACAATTGTATCAGCTTGGTTTCCTTCAGCTTTCCAGTTTGATGTGGTTTCGTTCAATACACGGTGAAACGTGTGCCATGAAATGATTCAAAAAAATCTTTTTATATGATTTCCTCTCCGACCAGTGCCCACGTGGCCTCGGCTCGCGAGGGCACGTGATTTGTGACTGACAGAACTTTATATTTTTGCTCTCAGCTTCGTCTGAGTGAGAATCGAATCCCTTTACTCTCTGTGACCTTGAATCTGAAGCCGGCAAGATGGCTGTGCATGCACTGCGCTCCTTTGTCTCATGTATTGGTACAGACCGGGCCTACACTATGATATCAAGTTGGTATAGTGTGGTCGGCTATGACAACTGATATATATATTAATTGAGTCACTGATGATTTTCAAGTCTCTCCATCCCCTGTGTGTGTGTGTGTGTGTGTGTGTGTGTGTGTGTGTGTGGGCTGTTGTTGCTGCTGTTTTGTTTGTTGTTAGTTGTGTTTTTTTTTAATAATAACGCAAGAACGTCCATGGTGTCAATTGTTACTTAACAACTCCAAGCTTCAAGATTTCTGTGGCACACAAACATTGGGATTATGTTAATAAGTCTACATGATTTTTTCAGTTGAATTGAAACATTAAGTCTTCGATGTTTTCTCCTTCTCAAAATCATGCCCCTATGCAAATAACTGCGGAAGAAATGTAAAATATACTGTTGGTAATTATTTGTCAGTTCATGGGTAATCAAGTGATAGTCATGATATTAATGAAACTGACAACGAAAACCTATCTGTTTTCCCATTTACTTTTCAGCTGGCGCCACACACATATTATTTGGCATGGGTTCAATACACGGTGAAACGTGTGCCATGAAATTATTCAAAAAAATCTTTTTTATGTAATTTCCTCTCCGACCAGTGCCCACGTGGCCTCGGCTCGCGAGGGCACGTGATTTGTGACTGACAGAACTTTATGTTTTTGCTCTCAGCTTCGTCCGAGTGAGAGTCGTATCCCTTGACTCTCTGTGAGTGTGACCTTGAATCTGAAGCCGGCAAGATGGCTGTGCAAGCCCTGCGCTCCTGCGGAACATACGTTCGACTGCTTTCGAACAATGCACCGGTCAGCTTTGTCCACAGCCGAAATGTGTACGTTTGGAAATTTTTAGTTTCGTTGAACTGGAGACATTTTTTGTGTAGTTCTGCCATGCGAACGCGTGCTCTTTTGCAACTTTTGTCTGCGTACTTCCACTTTTCAGACTTCCATGGTTGACATGAAGACACTCGGTGATAAGTCAGTACATAGTCTATAGATATGACATTGTCAGTCTGTGACACATAAAATTAACTTAAAAGCTCAACATTAGTTCACAAGTGGTTGACAATAATTGCTTTCCGGCTGTCTTTAAAGCAGGGTATTCAGTGATCGTCAATCAAGATGTCTGAAGTTGAACTGAGGTCAGTCGAGGTTAGGTGGGTTCTAACGGTAAAGGTCATTGATCACAAAATCAATTTGTAATATTGAAATATTTTATGGTCAGTACATATTTTGGAATGGTTTCTTCCGATTGCACAGCGTGTCGTTAGTACTAAGTTCAACAGCACTATTTCGGTATTTATAGTTAATGAGGTATATTATATAAAATATATAAATTATATGTACATGTAAAACTAAAACACTGAATTTACTTTAAGGTCAGTTTGAGAAAATGCACGAAAATGAGTATTCATGATGATTATGATGATTTTAATCATCATCATCATTATTGTTATTACTGTTTTCTGTTTTATTATGGTAATAATGCAGTGTGCCAGTAGCGCTGCATGGCAATAGCCTAGTGCAGCTATCAGTCTGAAAATACTGGAGTGCAGTTTGCACCCCTGTGCATCTTCCTTTGTTCTCTCACAGAAGTAAGGAGAGGTGGGGAGAGGGGTGTCAGAATCTGAGAGTTGTGGAGGAAGGAATACTTTAATCATACATAAAGCTTTTTTTTTCAGGTTGTATGGAAATCAAATTCAGTTACTATTGAGTGAGATTGGGATATCTTATTACTCATAAGTCCCCCAACGCCCACCCCCTCCCATCCCCTTTATTTATTTATTTTTATTATTATTATTATTATTTTTTAATTTACAGTATAGTTCTGTGCTTATTATTTATCCATCAGAAGAGGCTTGTTTACTGATGACATTGCTGAGCTAGAAGGGCATTGAATTTTTCCCCCTGCTATTTCAGTGTTTTCCTAACTGTGTTTCTAACAGTCAGTTTGGGAAAGCAGTCATTTCCGAAAATGACACAGATTTTCAGACAATTCCAGATATGACTGCATCCAGTCGTATCCTGGCAATAACAGCAAAATGGTAATCTTTAATTCCCATTCTGCCTGATTTTCAGGGAAAAGCTTGAATGGTGAAAGATGCAGTTTATTGATGTCACTATGCCAGCAGGCCACTGCTATCTGAGTAACTTAAACACTCGGAGAGCTTTGATTTATTAAGCTGATGGACATTTCTCAGTTAGCAAACATGTAGAATACATGTGTAATGGCTTCTGACTATTTAACAGAAACAGTATACAGCAGGTACAAGCAAACAGGCAAGTGTTTACATGTGAAAAAGAAATAGTTGTCTAATGTGAGTGAATTGAATAAAGTACAACTGGAATGGGGAGAAGAAGTGAAAAGGACCACAGTGCAAACTGTCAGCCCAGTAAGTGCTCTGCCTCCCTCTCTCTCTCTTTTTCCCTCACACACACACACACACACACACACACACATGCGCACACACGTACAGACACGCACACACACACACACACACACACACACACACACAGAACTTTATGTCCGTGCATCGTTTACACTATTACAGACTCTGCATTGGTGTAGGTGTGTTTGGAGAGGAGGGTGCTAGGGATGCATGGGATGGGTTGTAAGGTTATCTGTGTGCTACAAATGTACGATGTTATCATTTGAATTTATTTTGTGATATTGCAGAGGTGTGTGTGTGTGTGTCTGAGAGAGAGAGAGAGATGAAATAAAATGGTGTGTTTGACAATGGCAACAGTTGTATTACTTGTAATTATACTAACCTTACCTTTGCAGTTTGAAGAGATAAATTATACAGACGAGAAAATAAAACATAGTAGCATGTTGTGATGAAGGTACATAACAAAGTGCTATTGACACAAAGTTCTGTGGACATCTTCCATTATTAACACACACATCCTTTTGGCATGGTTTATGTATCATGTGTGAACTTCTTTTCTCTACAATTCTGTCCTTCCGTTTCTAGTGTATATGACTTGGAGCCGACACACTTGTTTTGTTTGTGTGAAAATGTATGTGTGACGAGTGTGAGCATGCTGGCTGCCTTTGTGTGTGTGCGCATGCTTTCCAGAAATTATTTTGTGTTCTTGATCATTTTTGTTCAGTTGTCAGTTTACTGAGACAGAATCATCAAAACATGTCTGTGATGTTAAGTGCAAAACTACAAAATGAATTTATTACGCCTACTTCACATAAAACCATAATCAGAAATTGATATCCAGAATTATTACCAGACCATTTCATTCTTATATAATGACAATATTTTTGCACATCTTGATGCATTTTCTGAGTTTGCATCGTTTTGACTGTATTTTTCATATCATTAACCAACTTTTCTAGTCTCTTACTATGTCATTATCAGACAAGAATACAGTACTCAAGACTGAGTGTGTACAGAAGAATTTTAAACTAAAGTATGGATACATAGAAGCACTTATTTGAATGTGCCAGAAAAAAACAAAGCAATAAACTTGCCATCTTACCTTCAAAGAAAAATTAATTGAGTAGTGACCAACGAATGCCAAGAACAATAGTATTTTATGAAAAGAAACTGTGCATGTTCTGCTTGATTTACAAATTTTAATATGTGTATTGCATCTCTCTCTCTCTCTCTCTCTCCCTCTCTCTCTCCCTCTATCTATCTATCTATCTCTCTGTATATCACTATATGTAGCGTATTATTTGATTTTCAAGCATAAATTTATATAACCGGTATACTAACAGTGAAACAAAGGCTGCTCATCTTTCTTTCTTGTTGGCAGAATACAAACACTGCTGTAAAACCCATTGAACATTTTGTATCTGTGGGCTGGTTGTGTTCAGAGCATGGTGGCCCAATGTGGAGATGGGGCCTCCAGACGCCATCCTGGGGGTGACGGAGGCCTTCAAACGGGACACAAACCCAAACAAGATCAACCTTGGAGTGGGTGCTTACCGTGATGACAGTGGGAAACCTTACGTCTTGCCATCAGTGCTGAAGGTGAGAAACTAGGGCTTCTGATAACACGTTTCAAGATGTGTCCTTGAATCTTTGAAAATGGAAAGGAAGCATTGCATTTTCACTGAGCAGGTCCACAGGTTGCTAGAAAAAATTCTACGACAAAGTAAGAAGAATGAAAATAGTATATTAGGGCTTCAGTCTGCCTTTGTATATATGTGCAGCAATGCATAGTTGACTAGAATGTGCAGTTTTAGATTTAGAGTGACCATGGCAAAAATTTTTAAAATGAATTATTTTCCTGTTGGGTATTGAATGCTATTTTCCGGTCATGACTTGGTTGATGTTCAGATTGTCTTTCCTTTCTTTTTCTTTTCATGTCAGGTTTGGTGAAGCTTTTGCCGTTTAGGTATTGATTTTGTTTGTGTCACACACCAGGCTCTCACACCAACACATGAATACAATATCTGCCTGCACACACGCAGACACACTTATTGTGCACATTCATGCGCATACACACACCCAAATACACACAAGTATGCATGCACATATAAATACACTTTTACTGTGCTCACATACACGCAAACACACACACACACAGAAGGATATATATATGCACATGCATGCACACACCACACACACATATATATGTACACATCTGCTGTGCACATTTACAAACACACACGCACATGCACATGCATGTTAACACCATGCATACATACGCGTGTATGATATACATCTACTGTGCACTTTTATACACACACACACACACACACACACACATATATATATATATATATGTATACAATAATACACGCACACTCACACACACACACACACACACACACACACACACACACACACATATGGAAGCATTCCAGAGCAGGTTCTAGGTCAGACATATCTATTATTTGCCCCAGTATCAATGTACATTTGCATTTTTGTGCACATGCCATTGCTCAGCGTGTAGGCACAGTGCTCCATTTGTTTACTGGCATTCTGAGTGACATATTTCTTGAAGTTACACATGTGTGTCCCTGTTTTGGCTACATGACCTTATCAGTTTCTTCAAGGTTCATAATTGTGTATGTCAGGGAGGTGGGTGGAGGGTAGTTTGTTTGGGTGGGGAGGGCTGCGATTGTTTTGTTTTTCTGCTTTTGCAATGCTGCATTTACATAAACATCAAAGGTCTTACTCTTAGAACAATTGATTGCTCATTTTGGAAGTGGTTGCTTATTTTGGGTTTGGTATGTTCTGCGTGATTGTTTTATTTGGGTTTGCTACGGTCTGTGTGATTGCTCATTTTGGATGTGGTTTGTTCTGTGTGATTGCTCATTTTGGACATGGTATGTTCTGTGTGATTGCTCACTTTGGATGTACGTGGTTTGTTCTGTGTGGTTGCTCATTTTGGATGTGGTTGTTCAGTGTGATTGCTCATTTTGGATGTGGTTGTTCTGTGTGATTGCTCATTTTGGATGTGGTTTGTTCTGTGTGGTTGCTCATTTTGGATGTGGTTGTTCTGTGTGATTGCTCATTTTGGATGTGGAATGCACTGTGTTGTCAGGCGGAGAAAGCTATCTTGGAAGCCAACATGGACAAAGAATATGCCGGCATCACAGGGGTCCCTGATTTCACCAAGGCAGCTGCTGAGCTGGCTTTTGGAGCTGACAGTCCAGTCCTCAAGAACAGTTTGGTGAGTTGAGTTTATTAAGATAAGATAGAACTTAATTGTTTGTAAATTCACAGGTATGTGTTTTTGGCTCATGTAAAGCTCAGTCACTTTAAAAACATGGCCATTCATTACAATCTGCATCACAGTAACTAGGTAAGAAAACACATGCCATTCTGACTGATTCAAACTGAAATACAAGAGGCAAGGCATTCAAGACACTTGTGAAACATACTTCATCCAGTAAAGGAATCATGAGAGAAAAAAGTGATCTAAGAAATCTTTAAAGTATGTGTCCTGTATTTAATATTGATAAGCTTGGGAGAAAAAAAAGGTGGGATCGAACCATGCATGATCAGTTTGGGAGCTAGTAGATTTGCTTATAGCGCTATGAGGTATCTGACGTCATTCAACCAAAATTGATATTTAAACTTGTGGTGTTTTCTAAATTTTATTTTTTTAAGATAAATTGATTACTGTAATTGAGGTAGTAACACAGTTTAACCCTTTCGCTGCCAGGAAAATAAGATTTAAGTGAAATCTATTTGCCAGGGTTTTTTCACAAAAAACGGGTATAAATTTTCAAAAAATTCTGTGCTCTTTGTTATTGGAGAAAGACCCATAAAAGTATACATTTTCTGAAAGGGAAATGAATAAAGAATACAAAACACATGATGTTTTCCCATTTTATATATTTTAAGTGACATGCTGTTGTTTTGAAATCAGTGGTTTGTTTTTTGTCACATTTTCAACTTGTTCATTACAAACATTAGTCAGGTAATTTGCACAAAAATATCATTTTCTGGACAAATGGACATCTGCACACACAAAATCATACTAGAACAACCACAATATAAAAAACTGAAAAAGAAATAGATGCATTGTGACTTCTGCAAGTGATAATATGGATGTGAGGCCACGCCCCCTCAGTCTCCACCCCCCTCCTCTTCACCCCTCTCACACGGTCACTTCATCCAGTTCTCATCAGACCGCGTTGGCTGAGTGCCAAGAAAATAGCTCATACGGCGTCCTGCTAAAAATTCGGTGACCTGTCGTCTGCTAGAGCTGAACAGCCGGTATCACTCACTGATAGTCGCATCTTGGCCACTCTCTTGATTGCTCCCTTTATTTTCTATCAAATCGTCCTATAAATGTTCACCACTGTCTTCTCCTTCGAATTTATGCTCCAATTCTTTCTGAGCATCAGCTAAAGAAAGTAATCTTGGTTGATTTAGTTCACCACGATCGCATGTCTTGAGCACGGAGTCAGTCCGACATTTTGTTGAGTGAGCGAGGAGAGGAGCCAGGCAAAGACTGCGGCCAGTAACCCAACCAAAACGTTCAAATAAAGGACTGCCTTATGACGCAGATGGTGTTTCTAGCTATGAATAGAATCTAGAAAGATTCCCCAAGCTAAAGCTACCAGCATTTTTGTCAACGAACTGAATGCAAAGCAGGGAAAAGTCAGAATATTTCGATGACGAGTTATCTCGTCATTGTGGCAGCGAAGCATACATGCTTTCCATGACGAGTTATCTCGTCATATAGGCAGCCTAGGGGTTAAATCAATTTAAAAAAAAAAAAAAAAAAATTATATATATCTTGATTATTTAAGTTTATTTGTTTACAGAAGTGAGTCAAGAAAACATTCATTTGCGCATTTCAAATGAGTTTTGTTTCTTGTTTACTAGTATACTGAGTATTTCAGGCTGATACATTTGTATATTATAAGGTTGTGTTGTCATTTTCTGTGAAACGTTGGTAAGAATTCTTTTCTTTTTTGGTTTTCAGAACTGCACAACACAGGGTATTTCGGGTACTGGATCCCTACGCATTGGAGCTTCATTCTTTGTAAGCCTGAGATTTTGTTCTGCAGTGTAGCATGCATGAATGTAGTCTGAAGTTTTCATACTTGTTATTCAAGTTTTGATGTAAATATTGTGGGGTTTTTTGTTTGTTTGTTTGATTTTTGTTGCTTGTTGATATTTTATATTAGTGTTCAAGATTTTTTTGAGACTGTGGTTATTGTGAAGGAGCTTGGGTGATGTTTTTTTCTTCTCTGTTTGTGGGTTGCAACTTCCACGTTCATTTGTTTCTACAAGTGGGATAATACATCTATTGTCATTTTTACTGTGCTGTTTATGCAGCCATATGCCACTTTCAGGGATGTGCATGCTGGGTATGTTCATGTTTCCATAAACTACCAAACACAGCATGTGTAGTAAGATCTTAAACATGCATATAGATTGTTATAATGTTCTCTGTAGGAATATGCATGTGGAGGGTTCTGGTACTTGTGTGTGTGTGTGTATGTTGACCTTGAAGTGCATTCATATTTTCCATTTTGGGTCATAGCACTGCATATTTTCCAGTGTGGGTCATAGGTGATATTTCAATTCTCATTATTATTATTGTTGCTATTATGATAATTATTCTGAACATCTGTCTTGTGGCATCTGCTTGATTAAAGGGGGGTTACTTGTAATACTGTACAATGTATTGTCAGTGGTTCTTGTATTTTTTAAATTGATATTTCAGAAGTAAAATCTCATGGTGTTAATATAAATTATGCTGTTGTTGTTTTTTTACCCTAGTGCTCCCTGTTGAAGTGTATACCCACTGACACTGTGACAGGTTTCCATTGTATCAAAACCATCTTGATCAGCTTTTGAAACAAAACCATTTCTGTCAATACAGAGATGATGTATGCATACAAACATGCACATATACAGTAAAGAGACAAATTGTGGTGGTTTGAAATTATAACTATATCATTTTAAGTTTGACTAAAATAAAAATAAAAATTACAGTTACAGTGCTGAAAAAAGTATGTTTTGTTATTTTCTATTGTAGAATCTTGCATGTATCATTGTACCTGTATTTACCTATGTTTGTGTGTATCTGCACTGATATTTACCTGTGTTTGTGTGTCTGTGCATGAACCTTTACAAGCACAAGAAACAATGAAATTGTGAGCATTTTTCTTCAGTTTTTTTTCTCTTGTTTCTGTCTGTCCTTCCTACTGTACCATTTCAGTGGCTTTCCTCCCACACTGCTCACTTTGAGTCCCCCATACAGCCACACCTGGGTTCATCTGTCACAGACTGAGCAAGCAGCGAGCATCCCCTTAGAGTGGAGACTGCTTGTGTGAGCATATGTTTCTCATACATCAGCCGGAATAAAAACCAAAACTTGGGTTTTTTTGTTTTTGTTTTATTTTGATACAGAGCTCAATACAAAGTTGCTGGGGTTGTTTGTGTGATTTCAGGCAAAGTGGTATTCGAAGAGCAAGGACTTCTGGATCCCAACTCCATCCTGGGGAAACCACACTCCCATCTTCAAGTAAATTCAGTGCTTCAAATGTTGAGAATAATAATAATGATGTTTATGCAGATTGACTCTTACACCTCCCAGGCAAGGAGCTTGTGGCATTCCCAACACAAAGTTATACATACATGAACATACATGCATGAAGTTCATCTTTTATGAACAAGCGAGTGCATACACACAAAATCACACATGCACATGTACACATACACACACACACACACATGCAGACATACATACATGACCAGCAGAAGCCCATGAGTCAAGATGGTTGGCAGAGTGGAAAAGGTGCTTTTTTAGAGACTTTTTGAACTGAACTGGGGATAAATTGATAAATTGAGAAGGGCAGTTTGTTCCATACCACTGGCTAAGACAGGAATTTTTGGTTTATTCTGCAAACTCTTAGCATTCTAGAATCATGTGTAAAGATTTAGAAGGGGTATAGGTCTAAAGTAAGTCACAAAGGTGTGCAGTGTTCCACATAATGGAAGACTGAAGACATAACAATAGCATACTCTTTTCCAAACATGGAGGACAGAGGTTCCAACAAAAAGTGTTGGGTTATTCCTTTTTCTTTTCATCCTTCCAAAGAAGGTTCTTTTCTTTAGAATTTCATGCAATGTTACATGGAATGGAAGACTCCAGCCATAAAAAGAGTATAGTTGAGAAATAGTCTTTGGAGGAAAGAGTTTTCTTTACAATAAATGTTGTTGTTGTTTCCCCCTTTCCTTTCATCCTCCTAAAGAAGGTTGTTTTCTTAAGAATTTCATGCTATATAAAATGAATAATTCATAAAATGTATATCACATGGGAATATATCAAATGATAATAAAAGATTAATATGATGAAAGATAAAGAGCAACAAAGATATGTAATTGTATCACTGTTAAAAAGCACAGGAAATTGCTGTGTTGCTCATTCACTCATCCTTGCACACCACTCCAAGACTGAAAGTTGAATAAATGTACCACACTTGAAAAGCAAAAAAAGAAGGAAAAAAAGTTAATTGGAAATAACAGCAAGAGGCCATGGGTGGAGGGAGGGAGGGACTTGATAATTACTAACATAAAATCAGATATATGAATTGAAAGCTATCAGTCACATAAACTCCTAGGTGTACACAGGTATTTCTGCATATGACAAAGAATAAATTATAATACCACCTTCACAGTAAACTGAAACCATCCCTCTCTCCTGTCCCCATTCTTTCTCTCTCTTACACACTGACAAACACATACGCAACACACAGACTCACACAAAGTACACAAATATCATGACAAGGGTAAATGCTTCAATGAAATTCAAAAATTGATCTTTATGCATGTGAAGAAAGCTAGAGAAGGAGAAAGGGAGAGAGACAGTGACAGGCAGGAAACATCTGGAAGGGTGATTAATTTTGCAGATACATGTACTCACAGGAAGCCAGTCACTTTTCTTTAATCGGCTGTCAGTCCATGTCACTTTAAATTTGATTTTCTTATGCCCTCCAGAAACTAGATTGTTTTATCCAATCTGGTCTTCTACGTTTACAGAGCTCTAAAACATTTATTTATGGTTATAGTTTTGAATTACAAAAGAAATGTGAATTTAAAAACAAAACAAAAAAAACAATATTATTGATAAGTCTTTGTCCTTTTACAAGATTCACTTGTGTGATTGGTGTATGGGGTTTGGAGCCTAGACCAAATCTGAATTAAACATTTCACATCTGTCTCTCTGCTCCCCAAGAGGTCAAGGAGATGAAGTTAGGTGTAGAATACTGCACTACTCCTTCCCTCCATCCCACCTGTCCAGTTTGTCACAGTTCCTATCATGCACCATCAACTTTTTGCTGAGTGACACTTGATGATTGGGAACATAATTTATACTGAACATCTGTTTCCTGTCTTCCTCCGTAGCAGTACAGCCATTCATCACAAATATAGATATGGCTGCAGATCAAGAGTGTTGTAGAATTTTGTTGTTGTTGACACTGCAGATTTTCCCACATCTCTACATCTCTCCCCCCAGGGAATTTTGAAGTGTGTATATATAGAGAAAAATTGAAATATGTTTGTTGATTACGATTAACGTCATGATCCGAGAAACTGAGATTGTTACTGTGTAGAGGGAGGAAACTACTGATTTGGAAGAGGGATATCAATTGATGGAAACTGGGGGGAAGGGAAATTTCTGAAAGGATGGAAAGTATGTGTTTGAAATGATGGAAGGTATAATGTGTAAAGGATGGGGTAACATAAGTTTTAAGTCATGGAATATTCATGAAAGGATGCAAAATATTTACTTGGAAATGGTGGAAAGAGCTTGTTGCACTAGATTATAAACAACAACAAAAAACAGCAAAAACAACATATAGATAGTGTGAATGAGAAAGGGAACTTGACAAGTAACACATTATAGCTTTAAAGTGTTTGCATTTTCAGACATGCCGGCTTACAGGTCAAACCGTACCGCTACTACGATCCAAGCACATGTGGTTTTGACTTCAAAGGCGCCATGGAAGATATTTCAGTGAGTGAAGCCTTTTATTTCTTTTTTTCTTTTCTTTTTTTTCCTCTAAAGTGATAGTTTTCGAAAAATGGGGCAAAATGCATGATGCAGCAGCAGCACCTTAAAAGCTCAGTATTGTTGCCAGAGAATTGAACGCTGCCCTTAGTCTTAAGTACTAAAATGGTTTATGGCTAAATATGTGCATTCGTTGGAGGTAGTAATTGACTGACAAGTGTTTGCACACTGTTGTGCTTCAAGCAATGTCTTGTGGATCATCTTCTTGCATCCACTGTTCATTATCGTTGCACATCAACATAGTTATATATGATATGCAGGTTTTGTTTTCAGTTTCTTGTGTTCAATTCAGGCATATTTTTAAGTCAGTAATTCTCTCTGTTGTCAGCGAACCTGGCTATATCAGTGTACTCGCTACATCCAGGCCCCAAGCCCCGCTTCACTTACCTCCCCTCACTCACCATCCTTTTGTTGTTGTTGAACAGTCTGTAAGCCTTCTTAAGGCTTTGTTGGTAAACTTCCATGTGTATAATGGCTCATTCATTTTTTGTTGATGGTGGTGGTGGTGTTTTTTTGTTGTCTTCATAGAAAATGCCAGAAGGATCAGTCATTGTGTTACACGCCTGTGCCCACAACCCTACAGGTGTGGATCCTAAGGTGAGTGTTCATGTGTGTGTGTGCACACAAATGTACACAAGAGTATGATACTCTTGCACTTATTAAAATTCTCATTAATTATTGTGCACACAAGCATACAGACACACACACACATGCACACACACACATGCATTCGCACACATGTACACTTCTCTCTCTTATCCTCTCCGTCATCCCTGTCTATGTATTTCTCCTGTATGATTTGTTATTTTCGTCCATAAAGGTTTCTTTAAAAAGAATCAAACCAAAGTGCACAGGAGGCACATTATTTTATTTTTGGTATGTATAGATATATAGTAGATCTAAAAAGATATCAGCTGACTTGGAAAGATAGTGAGCAACCGTCTGCATACTGTGAGAAGGGCATGTTGCAAAATACCACTTGTACAGCAACAAAAAATCCCAGCTTACTGAAAGATGTAAAATGAAGAAATATGTCAACACCACCAGGGTACATAGGGGGTTGGGGGTGGGGTGGGGTGTGGCTCCTAGAAAAGGATGTTGCAAAAATATTATAATATATATTGATTGAAACTGATTCATTTTATTTTTGAGAGTTGTGTCTGTTTTTCCGTGGAAACTTGGCAGTTGACATAATAGTAAATGAAAATGCCCCCACACATCCCAATCCTTCAAGACATGAGTGTGTAAGATGAGGTGAACCTTTTACTACATATGTATATATACCTGTATGTACAGTATGGTTCATGTAATTTGTAACTTTTTCTTTCATATAAAGCACTCTGTACAAATTTTATATTGATTATGATTTTTATTACTGTTGTTATCATTATTATTGTTGTTGTTTGACAGCTTACAGTTTTGATGAGCAAAAATGACCACTTTCGTGTTTGATCTTCAGATAAGTAAGAATGCTTCTGCTTCAGGGGGCTTGTATACTCCTGGTTCTTGCTGACGCAAAGAAAACCATACCCCCCCTCTCTTTAACCCATCCGTGGTTGTTGTTTTTTTAAAAAGGATGAAAAAAGATCAGTAAAGATTCATGTTTTTCAACTCAAATATTTCATCACATTTGTTGAATATTAAAACATACAATAATATTACCATATAGAATGTGATTTTAAAGATTGGCTTATACTTCTTCCTGGACTATTTAGATTAATTTACATAAATTTGGTTTTTTTTTTTTTTTTTACAGATATTCAAATAAATGTTGTTATATATGTATCAAAGTGTAATAGGCATTATCATTGCATAACACTTTATAAAACAAATGACATATTTGTGCATCTACATGGGTTCAGTGCATTTTCAACTTTAGAGTTTACAGCAAAGATGATGGCTAGCAGTACTAGGGAAAATATAAACGAGTGTATGGGGTGAGCATTCTATTTTTCATATGTGTTGTTCTGTTGCCTTATTGATGAAACATCAGTTAAGATATGATGGAAACCATTTTTCTTTCATTTATTGTACTGCATCTCTGATGTACTTGCTTAAATTTGTTCATTATATATCAGAATGTCTTGCTCTCTCAGATACGTATTGATGCCTGGTGCTTTACCAATTGGCACTTTCAAGCCCTCATTAGAATGATAAGGCATACTATTTCATTTGGTTCTATATCAAGTGATACAAAATTTTCATTAAAGGAAATAATAATAATAATAAGGTATAATATTTGATTTGGGCTTATATCAGATACTGCCATTTTTTCATTAAATGAAAATTTCTGACATTGGAAACAAAATTTTCAAATTATTTTCTGCCTCCCCCCAGAAAGAGGGACATACTAACACACTAACAAACACAGGCAGTCCCACAAATAACATTCTTTGTATTTTTTTCACTGCTGCTGTCAGTATCTTGCTTTTTTTCAGACAATAAAAATTCTCACCAGCAGTCAACTCCTGTTTTCCTTGTTCTGTACTATAGTAGTTGTCTTAAAAAAAAGAAAAAGAAAGAAAGAAAGAAACAGAAAGGGAAAAAAAGCTGTATTCATTAGTGTACTATTGCATATTTTTAGTTACATTTGTTTAAGATGCACTTCATTATTTTTCTGTAGTATGATAATGTGTCTGTCCATCTTGTTTGGATATTCTCTGGGTTTTTTTTGTTTTGTTTTTAATTAATGAAATATTTTGAAATATTTAAAAGAAATATATTTTCTTTTGTTACATTTGTGATGGGTAGCTGTCATATTGTTTTTTTCTCTTTTTTCATGCTTTTTTTTTTTTTAATTGATTGTAAACAGCTGATATTAAGACAATTATTAAACGGGATTTTTTTTTCCTGACAGTTACTGATGAATGAAAGAGACCATTTAAAAAAAAACACCACCATACCTTTCAACTGAGGCTTATTGATTTGTTTTGGATTTTTTTTTTTTTTAACAGTTAATGGATGTTGTTTGCCAGGTTTTTTTCTGTCATAAAATTTTTCACCTCATTATTTCATAACTCATACAGGGTTTACCTAGGTTTAAATCCCACTTTTTGTTTGTAACATTTTTCATTTAAAACATTTCCCAAAAATTTATTCATTTGGATTTTGGTATGTCCATATAAATGATTCTGTTTTCGGTGCACAGTGAAAGCAGATATCCCAATCTGTGTGTTAGCGTGTGCGCACATATGCATGTTAGTCATGCTCTCTTCAAAGACTGTTTATCTGTCTTTTTACGTCATGCTGTCTTTGGGGACTTTGTGTACAATGATATTTGGTTTGATAATGTCAGAGACTTTTGCCTCTGGTTATTGTAGACTGACAAGTTCTCACACAGAAGGCAGCCGTGGCATTGCAGTCCTTTCAGAGAGAAAAGTGCAGATAGGGGTAGGTCTCTCAGAGCTTACACAATCCAGAATCCTGACGTTGTTGTTGGAAACTAAAATAGGGTTTATACAGGTTTTAAAAGTTTTGTAAGAATTAATATTTGAAAAAAAACCAAGGGGTCTTTAAAGGAGTGATCCAGGTTTTTCACTATTTTAAATTTTGGCCACTACTGATACACTGATCACAAAAAAACAACAAAACCATCAGACATTGTTCCTGTCAGTGATGAAGCAAAGCTGCAAAATGATCCACTTGAAATTGAAGCTTAAAGTTAAAAAATAATTTATAAAAACTCAGTCCCAAAAGAATCTTTGTAACTGAAATGAAGGCACTCATAATGCCATGCATTACATGAGAAATTTTTTGGCCTTTTATGTTTTTAAAGGTTTTTAAAAATTGGTGATAAAAGACCTGTATGAACCATGAAAACCATACTAACAACCTGATCTGGTGGACATGATTTTGCTGGCCACTAAAAAATATGGGTGAAATTGGGCGCTTTTCCCTGTTTTTTTGTATTTTAAAGCAGGATTTGGTGATAAGTAAGACTGTATATATTTTTTTTAATTTTCTTCTTTTTTTTTCTTTTTTTTTATATATATACATTTAGCAGCTTGCATGCTGGTACAGGCAGGAGAGATTTCCTTTCCAGGAAATTGGCTGCAGCCTGTCACAGGCAAGCAGAATATATTTTTTTTTAATCCTACACTTTCCAGTGTATGGTCTGGGAAATTGAAGTGGTAGAATTATCTTCAGGATGACTAAGTGAATTGTGGAAACCATTATGCACAGCAGACACTCCAACAGGTACAGGCAAACCCAGGCAGGCAGAAAAGTACTCCCGACTATCAGAATGTGTTTGAAATGAAACAGTTCTTGGGTCTGACTTTACTAATGGGCATGGTTATTTTTTCAAGAAAACTGATTTGACTGAAAGGACGACAATCACATCTATCTTGTTATCACTTAGAGTAGTCACAATGAACTGTGCACATGTCTCTCTTTTTTATTGTGGTTGTTCTAGTATGATTTGTGTGTACAGTTATTATCCATTTGTCCAGAAAATAGTATATTACTATGCAATGACCAAACTAATGTTTGTGATGAACAAGTTGAAAATCTGGGGAAAAAAACAGCCATAACTGATTTCTAAACAATTGCATGTCTTTGGAAAAATAAAATATTAGAAACCATAACTTATTTTTGTAATCTTTATTCATTTACCTTTCAGAATTTTTTTTCTGGGTCTATCTGCAATAACAAAGCGCACGGAATTATTTGAAAATATAGACCTGTTTTTATGAAAAAAAATCCTGGCAAATAAATTTTACTTGAATTTTATTTTCCTGGCAGCAATGGGTTAAGTGGAACAACCTCCAAAACATTGCAACCACACTTTGTCTGGATGTATCTTTCCAAAAGATGTTGGGGTCTGCATTAATGTTTGGTCAAAACGTGGTGTGATGGCTTAGTGGTAATGCACCCAACTAGGATGTAAGTATCTAGGAGTTTGATTCCCTTGCATGGGCCAGGATTTTTACTTCCCCTTCCACTAGGTGTTGAGTGTTGGTCTAAGTGCTAGTCTTTTGGATGAGAAGATAAACCAGAGTTGCATGTGCTTTTAACAGATGTAAAAGAACACATGGCAACAAAAGGGTTGTCCCTGGCGAAATTCTGTATAAAAACTGACATTGATTGTTAAACAAATACATGTGCACACAGGAAAAAGGAGGGGAAAAAATGGTTGTCAGTGCACTGTGAAGAGACACCCTCCCTAGAGAAAGGAGCCTAAATTTCTCATAGAGAAATCTGTTATGACAAAAAAAGCACTTTGATATCATACAATTTGTGTGTGTGTGTGTGTGTGTGTGTGTTACTCTTTGTCATTAGAGATTTCTTTGTGTGAAGTTTCAGGTGCACTCCCTGGGGAGAACACATTACTACAGTGAACCACCTTTTTTCTTCTTTTTTTCTCCTCTGCCTGGAAGTGTACTTATTTTCTTGTCAAAGGTAGATTATTCTACAGGATTCCTCCAGGGACAACCCTTTTGTTGTTGTTGGTTCTATTATGTGTGCTAAGTGGCTAAGTGCATACTTCACACATGACTATGGTTTATCATGTCATTCCAATGACCAGTATCCAGACCACCCTGTCAAGTCAGGTCATTAGATCTGCTACTGGTAACCTGTAATCCAGTACAACCTGTTCAGGGTCGGGTTGCCGACGACTAAACCGGCACTCCCACCACTCCCTTCTGGGACTGGTGAGGCGGGTGGCTAGACACCCTTATGGAGATCCATAAAAGGGCGTCGGCTCAGGAGAGCCACCGACGGCCATCTAGCTCCACCGTGCTGTGTGTATGCCACACGCAGTTGGCCCCCGGGGTGTGTCTACCCATGCATGTGAAGTCTGGATCCGGCAGAATCTGCGGAAGAAACCTATCGGTTCAACGGAGAGGAAGGTGGTTACAGCAACGCACTGTGGAGTGCAGAGAGCAAGATGAGACACCGAAAGGATATCTTGGTCATCCACTGCATCCGTGCTCATCCTCCAGTCGTCTCGACTTAAGTCTTGCCACTGGAAATTGGTGGACCCGGATGAGAGAGTGAGGTCGACGTTGCGCAACTCCTCTTCACTTTAAACAAACTCATCGCGCAAGTCATCAGTCATCCAAAATGACCTTTCATCCTTCATCATTTCATCACCCCCCAAGTCCTGTGGCGACAGGCGAGCGACGAAACGACAGGTGTGGGTACACTGGCAGTCGCAGCCGCAGACCTGCACGCAGGCGGCTCAGGCCATAGGGTCGTTCTTCGTCGACAGGAGCAGCGATGGGGCTCGGCAGCCGTCTGAGCGTCTGAGCAGCCCTCTTTAGGAATGCACTGCTCACCTCCCTGGCATGAGGAAGGGGCTAGAAAAGGTGCCCTAAAAATTGCCTGCTCCACATCGCCCTGGCCAGCATACCGCGGCTGGCGGGGACCCTACATCAGCGGTCGAAACAAAGAGAAAGAAAAGAAAAAAGCAAGGATCGTTCCTCTCACCATTGGTGCTTGGACCATAAGGACTCTCCTGGACAGAGATAACGCGGACAGACCCCAAAGGAGAACCGCACTAGTTGCATCCGAACTCGCCAGATACAATATCGACATCGCAGCCTTGAGTGAGACTCGGCTTGCAGGCGAAGGCGAGCTCAGTGAACGGGGATCTGGTTACACCTTCTTCTGGAGTGGACGAGGAAGCGAAGAGCGACGTGAGGCTGGTGTTGGTTTTGCAGTAAAAACAGCACTTGTCAGCAAGCTAGCTGGAATCCAAAAGGGAGTCAACGATAGGCTTATGACCATGAAACTCCCACTGGCATCTGGCCAGAAGCACCTCACCATTGTCAGTGCCTACGCCCCAACCATGACCAACCCGGATGAAGTGAAGGCGAAGTTCTACGAGGACCTTCACTCTGTCATTTCTGCCATCCCTAAAGCAGACAAGCTCATCATTCTTGGGGACTTCAATGCTAGAGTTGGCTCTGACTACATCTCCTGGGATGGAGTGATTGGAAAGCACGGTGTGGGCCACTGCAACCCAAATGGATTGCTTTTGCTTCAGACATGTGCAGAGCACAAACTGCTGATAACCAACACAGTTTTCTGCCT
>JAAQRG010049180.1:0-28807 GCA_011634625.1 Babylonia areolata
AAAAAAAAAAAAAAAAAAAAAAAAAATGCAGTCAGGCCTCAGCCCTGGTCTGAGGAAAAATGGCTGGAATTATGTGGTCTGGAATCTGGTTCCACAGGCAGATAGCTGGAAGGAAGGAGTGCCTGTGGGAGTTGGTGCAGGAGTAGGGGACTGGTAATTTCTCTTTACAGCTTTTCAGCCCTGGTATGGCCCTGTGTGGTCGACAGGGTTATAAGCAACAAAAAGTTGCTTTTCAGTTTTTTAATTAAAAGCCTCATCTCTCAAAAAAAAGAAAAAAAGTTCTATTGCGAATTCATACACTGCGAGTCCCACACTGCACGTCACGGGGTTCCCTCCAAACTGACACAGTGACAGTGATTATATTATTATTATTACTGTGAATTCATACAGCTGCTATATTCTTAAACAGGGCTCCAAGCTGTTTGTAAAAAACAGGTAATAGAAACCCAGACTTGCACACAACATAAATTACTACATCACTCACACTCATGCACTCACTCACATGCATACACACACTGTGTAAATGCCCCCCTCCCCCACCCCTCCATTCCCTCCCACACATACACATACACTCTCTCCCACTCTTTCTCTTGTTCCATTACCAAACGTGTGCACACACACAAACACACATGGGCATACAAACACACAAATTTACTATATAACCATCTGTCCCTCTCCCAAACACACACACACACACAATCGCACACACACATGCATATACATTCTGATCAAACACACAAGAGTTTCAAACCCCTCACCGTAGAATTGAACTCAGAAATGCTGTCAGCCACCTCCCTGGTGGTGATGACGGCAGCAAAGGGATGTCCATTACCAATGGGCTTCCCCACCGTCACAATGTCAGGCACCACCCCTGATCACATAACACTTACTTTGTAAAATCATTATTTCAAAAAATATATTCATCTTCTTTTGAAATAGCTATCACTGAACTTAAAGACATACACACAAGGATACTAATATAGGTATGTAATACATATACATACATAGATACTTTGGGGGAAAACCCCAAACAAAACAAACAGAACAGAAAGTTGATAAATATTACAGAAAAAAACATAAACAACAGCTCCTCTGCTGGAGGAAGAGTACATCATGGAAAGGATTTTGTCCGATTAAAAAAAAAAAAGTATATATGCCCTACACTAAGAGTCAGTTCAACATCATACACAAGAAGTGTTCCTAATTCCCAATTGTGTCAACTGTCAAACACTGACAGAAAATACCAAAAATGAATAAACAGATCAAAGTAAGATTGTGATTATTGTAATGGAGTGTCCATTGGAGCTCTGTTGTGCTCTTCATAGGATAACTGTAGACTTAGTAAAGGACAAATCATCCACTGAGTTCTGCTATCACCAGATCAAACAAAGGAGAGTAACATGAGCTTTTCATTGTTCCAACCTTCAGAAAAACAAGCTGACATTACAGAAGAACAAAGGAAAAGAAAGATAAAGACACAAAAACAAAATGAGTTGAAGTAACACCTAATGGATGTATTACAACTTTATGCAATAGAAGAGGACTAAATGGGGGGGAAAAAAGCATGAGAACAGGCTACACGGGAAATATATACACCAGGCATATGTCTGGCAGAAGCTGACCTTGTGTTTGAAATGACCAAAAGTGTTCCCCACACCGTCCAAAGGTGGTCTGCACCTCATCGGCAATGCACAAACCCCCACTCTCCTTCACAAACCTGCACACAACCAATACCTGTTCACACCATCAACATACAACTACACTCTGTTCGCTAAACCCAGCTGACAGATACAAAAGCAATGTGGTTAAAGAATCATACTTTCAATCTGAGGGTCCTGGGTTCCAATCCTGTCACAGTACTTGCTGGGTTAACGGCAAAGAATTTTCTGATCTCCCAGGTCAGAAGTGCAGACCTGATAGTGCTTGATCCCCCTTCATGTGTTCATGCATGTAATGATCAAATGTACATGATCCTGTAATCCATGTCAGCATTTGATGGGTTTTGGAAACAAAACCCATCATGCACACCCCAAAAACAGGTATATGGCTTCCTAAATACAGGGATTAAAATGGTCACACACGTAAAAACTCACTCAAACATACAAGTGAACGTGGGTTGAAGCACCATGGATGTGTCAGAAGAAGAAGACTATACCCAACTCACTGAATAAACACAAGCAAAAACGTTAATGATGACCAGCATTCATTCCATTTACAGACAGTTCATTGAGGAATAGTTCTGCTGGTGACACTGTTGTTTTGCAATGTGTGTCTGACTGATGACTTGTCATTCTGTGTGCAGCAGTCACACTTAAAAGCTGACATGAGATGGGCACTGTGTTTGTCTCCAATGTTTATTCTTAACTCTACAACTTTTGGACGCGACAAGTACAAATCAGAACAAAGGGTATCACTGCAGACACTTTCAGTGATTAACTGACAGAGGGAAGACCAGAGAAGATCAATCACATCTGCCCCCATCCAATAGCAGCCTCAGTACCTGAGTGTGTCTGTGCCTCTGAGTGTGGCAATAAACAAACCAACTCCAGCACTGCACAACAATTCTAATACCAGCATGAGACAATCCAATCTAATAGGCAATAAAAGAAGAAAAAAAAAACAAAAAAAAACAACAACCCAGGAATGGCAAAGGAAGAAAATTACTGAGATGTTCCTATTCACCTGTATGCGTGCTGAAGGTATGAGTCTGGATACACAACCATCCCACCTGCTGTCATGACTGGTTCACAGATAAAGGCAGCAATCTGAAAATGATGACATGTTGCTACACACCACAACAAGAATGATGAATCATTTTTTTCTCCTCTCTTTGTTTTTGGCCTCTCCTATTCCAGTTGCCTATGCCAAACAACAACCATTTTACGGATGAAGTTCACAGTCAGCAGAGAACAACACATGCAGAGACACTGGAGTTTAGTTCAGTCATAGTTTAGTGACAAAATACATGATAATGTTGCAATAATATTCATTTAAACACAGTGCTCAAATAATGAGAGTATACCCAACATTTCTGACAGGACTATCTTTCCTTTCTTTTTAAGCAATGACCTTTGCTGTTATTTTCATATAACTCATTAGAAACAAAAAAAAACAAACAAAAAAAAACAAACACAAACACACAGGAATTACCTCTCGCCCTTTCGCCTTGGCCTGAGCAATGCAGGACCTGACCTCTTTGGCATAGGTCAGACCAGGATTGACAGTATCCTCATTGTACTTGCCCCGGAATGTGTATGGAGTTGGGGCCTGAAATCATAAAGGTTTCCATTATTTAAGTCATTGAACCTTGCATCCGAGCACTACTCAGGCGTCAAAATTCGTTTAATTAAAATAGTTTCATGTACCTACATACTCATAAACTGCAAGCAAAGGGAACTAACTTTTACAGTATTTCTGGCTGAGTCCACAAGTGTCAATTTGAAGGAAAAACAAGTTGATTTCAGAAAATTTTCTGTGTTTTTCTGCATGGCAGGGAAATATGCGGATGCTCTGAACTCTTTGGGGTTTAACGGGTTAAGATGGACAACTGTATTTATGGTCCATCAATATCCAATAATATTAACATGTTGCTTCACAGGGGGCAACTACTGTAGAAAAGTTATTTCTATGTCTGATTTGTTAAATTTTGGATCTGTGTTTAACAGTTAGTATTGTTTTATATTGTCTCCATTACCATATTTGTTCAGTACATTATGCAAATCTAATAATAAATAAAAAGTGTGTGTGGGTGCATGCTTACAGGTGTGTGTGTGTGTGTGTGTGTGTGTGTGTGTGTGCGAGTGAGTGGAATGGTGATGTTTTTATGACTCTTGCTTTGCTGTGACTCATGTGTGATTTTGTTTATAGGACACAGCTCCTATCCAAACACACACACACACACACATATACACACACACACACACATACATACCCACCCACCCACACATACACACCTAATCACCCACAGACACTGACACACAACTTACCACATGCACCCAATCTTTCTTGGTGTGATCACTGCCCAGTTTGCTAAAGCGGGAGGGACTGACTTCGATCACGTTGCTGAGGTTTCCATGGTAAGCCCTTTAACGCAATGTAATATCATGATCATTCATCTAGCAAGGTAAAACATTTCTGAAATCTATAGAAAATAGTCCTCAAACATAAAGCCTACTTATTCACAAACGCTTGTGTGTGTTTGTGTACATGTCAATGTACATGTGTAATTACACACGAAAACACATGCACGCACATATGTGAACATATGTGAATGAGTGTATGTGTGTTTGCGTGTGTGTGTGTGTTTGCGTGCGTTCGATTGTGCGTGCGTGTACGTGTGTGTGCATGCTGGTGAACCCATGTCTGCTGTGTGTGTGTGTCTGCTGGTGAGCCTATGTGTGTATGTGTTTCAATATTTAAAAAGTATCACTATCAGGTAAGTTTTAAAAAAGGCAAAAAAAGAAAAAAAAGAAAAAAGGTTCTCAATGCAGTCTACTTACAAGTCCAGACATATGACATCTTCACGCTTGGTGTAGGACCTAGCCAAACGAAGAGCCAAGTCGTTAGCTTCTGACCTGCAGAGAGGGAAGAAAATGTTTTAATTATCCATTTCAAAATAAATATTTTTTTCAAATAATTCCATTTTCTTTTGGCATAGCTATCACTGAAGCCATAAACACACAAATACATGGATACATACACAGGTACATAGATACATACACATACATACACAGATATCTGAAAACAACAACAACAAAATTAAACAGAACAGAAAGTCTGTAAATATTTCTGAAGAGACACAGATGGCTCCTATGCTGGAGAAAGAGTACATAATGGAAAGAAAATTCATTGTGGAATTGTGGCCTGTGCTTTACAAATACAACCCAGTCTGGTGCTGATGGCTGATTCAAGCGAATTACTGAAATCTGCGGTTGAATCAAGCGACTTACAAATATCTATGGTCAAATCAAGTGACTTTGTCAATATCTGTGGTTGAATTAAGAAACTTATCAATATCTGTGGTTGAATCAAGCAACTTATTAATATCTGTGGTTGAATCAGGCGATTTATTAATATGTGTGGTTGAATCAAGCAACTTATCAATATCTATGGTTGAATTGACTTATCAATACCTGTGGTTGAATCAAGCAACTTTCCAATATCTGTGGTCAAACTAATCATAGAGACAACCAGATCATGCAGAAACCAGATCATGCAGACAGCAAGACCAGAGACAAGACCATGCGGACAACCGGATCATGGAGACAAGATCATAGTTAAAAGTGAAGCATGCAGACAGCAAGATCAGGAAAATTACAAGATCACAGAGAAAAACAACATCATGGAGACAATGCAATGATGCAGGCAGGACCATAGACAACAGAACCATGGAGACAACAAGATCAAAAAGACAAAAAGAGCATGGAGACAACATGATCATGAAGATAACAAGGCCATGCAGACAACCAGATCATGGAGACAAGCTCAAGGAGACAAAACCATGCAGACAAGATCAAGGTCATGGAGACAACAAGAACATGGAGACAACATGATCATGCAGACAACAAGATTAGGCAGACAATCAGTTTATGGAGATAACAAGAGCATGGAGACAAGACCATGCAGACAACAAGATCACGAAGACTACAAGATAGTGAATACAATGTGATCATGCAGACAAAATCATGGAGACAACAAAACCGTGATGACAACAAGATCTTGCAGACAGCATTACCAGGCAGACAACAAGATCATGGATACAACAGAACCATAGACACAACAAGACCATGCAGACAGCAAGCTCTTGGAAACAACAATACCTAGCAGACAACAAGATCACAGAGACAACAGAACCATGGAGGCAACAAGACCTTGCAGACAACAAGATGATGGAGACAACAGAGCCATGAGACAACAAGACCATGCCAACAAGAAGATCATGGAGACAAGCAACAAACCAAGGTCTCACCCAGAGTTGAGGAAGAAGCAGACACAGAGGCTCTCTGGCAGAGTGCTGACCAGACGCTGGGCATATTCCGACATGACATCATTGAGAAATCCATTGTTGGTGGTCAGCTTGGCCATCTGTTCCTGACCAGCACTGACCACATGGGGGTGACAGTGGCCCACTGAAAGGCACACACATGATGTATGATATTTGCAATGAGTGTTGTGTTGTGTATTATGTTTTGTGTACATATGAAAATAAATTTGTGTTTGAGCGTTTGGCTGGATGTCTGTGCAGTGTTATGCATATAGGTTTTTGTTTCATTGTTTAAAAGCATGTTTTACATGCAAGTTTTTACACTGTACTGAGCAAGTGAGCATGTTGTACATGATAAGGCACTATATAAATCAAATACTTATCAGTATTATGCACAAATGTATTCTGATCCTCAAATGCATACATAAGTGTAAACAAATATACCCTCATACATGGATGTGAGTGAGAACAATGAGCATACACATGTGGATGCAGAAAGCCATTTATTATTATCAAAATTTCAAACATAAATGGCCTACTATGGATTTTTGTTTTGGGGTCTTTTACTGCATCATTGTTCATTTCTCGGATAGGTTCCCTAGGCTGGCATCATCTAAAAACAGGAAGATCTCACCATGGGAAGTATTGCTGATGCAGTCCAGGTATTCACCACCAGCATCATCATACAGGTACTGGCGGGACCCCCGTATTATCTTCAGTGGTGACACCTCAAAGTGCAACCGGCACGATCGCCTGGGGAAGAAGAAAAAAGAAAAAAAGAAAGAAAAACACTTGTAAAGGCCCCACAAATGAACACATCACTATTTGACATGTGCATGAAAATAAAATAGAAATAAACTGAAGCTGAGAAACTTAAAAAAGAATATAATTTTATAAATCAAAATAAAATCACACACACACATGCACACACACACGTACACACGTTTACACACACACACACACACACACACACATACATACACACACATAATGTCAAAGGTGCACAGTCCCTCCTACCTGCGCCACCCCACCCCCCCTCCCCCCTGTCCGCACCTACCCACAGAGAGGCACACGGCCACTCCCCCACATAATCTCTCACTGTAATATTGTTAAATGTCTTGAAAATGCACTGACAACAAACTGAAAATGTTGCTGAAGAGAGAAACTCCAACCCACTGAAAAGAAACCTACGGATGTCTTCCAGACACTAAGAAGAATCTCCAGACTCTACACTGCTGCAAGTGAACATGTTTTTTTGTGCTTTGAAAAAGACCAATCCGTAAAATAAAATAAAAAACATGGGGAAAAAAAAGAAAGAAAGAAAAAAAACAACAAAAAAACCCACTATATTTTTGAAAATATAAAATCACAAACCAATATTTTACCCAATATAATGTTTTCTCATCTGCAGCGTCTGTCGATAGGAAAGGCGTTTCTCAGGCATTTGACTGGCTGTCACTGAGCACACCTGCTTCACCCACACACTTTATCAGATCACAGGTGTTAGCGGTCTTAGGCTGTAGTTTGTTCTGGTCAAAGACACTTTACAGCCAGTCATGCCATGCAGTCTCCACAGCATCACTGGTTCTACTACCTGTTCAGCAGAGAAACCAAACATAAGTTTATGGACATCTCTCTCTCTCTCTTTCTCGCTATATGATATATCTATCTATCTATCTGTCTATCTATACATACATACATACATACATACATCCATATATATATATATACACACACATATTTATACACATACATATATATACATATATTGAGAGAGAGAGATCTATATCTATATATATGGGTCAAACACAGTGTGTGTGTGTGTGTGTGTGTGTGTGTGTGTGTGTGTGTGTGTGTGAGTGTGTGTGTGTGTAAAGAATACATGCATGCACATCCACCAGGCTATAGGAGACTAGCTGGTCAAATTACAATTAAATACCGCTCACTGCACTTTTATCATCCTACTTAAACACTGTGACTTTTAGGCATAAAAGCTTTGTTGTCTATTTAAACATTAATATTAAACCATACCTTAATGTATTACTATTATATGATGTTCCTCTCTCTCTCTCTCTCTCTCTCTCTGTGTGTGTGTGTGTGTGTGTGTGTGTGTGTGTGTGTGTGTGTGTGTGTGTAAAGAATACATGCATGCACATCCACCAGGCTATAGGAGACAAGCTGGTCAAATTACAATTAAATATTGCTCACTGCACTTTTATCATCCTACTTAAACACTGTGACTTTTGGGCATAAAAGCTGTGTTTGTGTGTGTGTGTGTGTGTGTGTGTGTGTGTGTGTGTGTGTAATACATGCATGCACATCCACCAAGCTATAGGAGACAAGCTGGTCAAATTACAATTAAATACCGCTCACTGCACTTTTATCATCCTACTTAAACACTGTGACTTTTAGGCATAAAAGCTGTGTTGTCTATTTAAACATTAATATGAAACCATACCTTAATGTATTACTATTATATTGTAAATTGATATTCTTACTTTTCTAAGAATTATTACTTAAGTTAATGTGTAAGATGTATGCAGTATATATAATATCTGAGGCCTATTGCTGTATTGCTATCAGACCTATGAAGTCATCAGTTCTTGACTGTGGCGATATATGTGTTGCCATAATGATACAATCGCATATTATATATTGCATATTATATATATATATAATATATATATATATATATATATATATATATATGTCTTTTTTGTGTGTGTGTGTGTGCGTGTGCGTGTGCGTATGTGTGTGTGTGTGTGTGTGTGTGTGTGTGTGTGTGTGTGTGCGTGCGCGCGCGCGCGCGTGCACGTGCATGCAACAAAATAATAAAATAATCAATCTTACTTCAAACAAATTCAACAAGATGTCATAATGTCAGCCACAGGTGTGTTTTTTTTGTTTATTTATTTATTTATTTATTTTTTAATCATTATATGTCTAGAAACTACTGAACATAAAATACATCATCTCCCTATCTTCAAACATCGAAAAAATAGGGGATGATATGTGCCTCATACACGACTTTATATCATTCATGTTTTAATCAGTTTTAGGTGCCAGAATAATCAACTAGTATGATTGTGGGCCCCAAACAACAAATAAGAAGTATGGAACTTGACCGAGATAAATGGACGGCAATGACATTGTTCCATGTGATCTATCTCACTGCATTGGTGAATATATGCTGCTCGATCTGCAGTTCAAAGATAAAGAGCTATATTCTTCTGGATAAATCTTTTTTTTCCCCCAAAACAGGGCGTTGGTCTTCATGCAGTAACGGTGCACTGCAAAATGCACTGCGACATGAACTGTTCTGGTTTCTGGACTGCGACTGATGGTCTATTTCAGTTATTACTTCAGATACCTACTGCAAAAAAAAAATAATAAAAAACCAAAAAAAAAACCCCGATGTAAACTGAGCTTGTGTTTATTAACAGCTGAGTAAGATCGTCTCAGGCGGATGCAAGTAATATAATTTACGCTTTGATAGTGTCCCAATGCAAACAAAAACACACGACCTTGACCCAACAACATTGCATGATTTTCTTTAACAACAAACACACGTTCAGCATTGTCGAGTTTGGCCTACCTGAATCCCTAGTTGAAGAAATAATTATGAATGGGATTTCCCAGTTTCGAACACCCTCTGTCATTATCTGGCTTGGTTTTCATTCAGTCAGAAGAACAACGTAAAAGTGCACGTCGTTCCTGATTGCTAAAAAATAGTCCATAGCAGACGGCCCACAATAATTGTGCACGTAGGCCCACTTCCGGTTTTTGTGTCACGTTTGTCGGAAACGCGACAGATTTCCATTTGACTTTGAGTGTGCTCAGTTTGGATGCTCGGGTGGGGTGCTCGGGTGTGTGAGTGCACGTGTGGCCTGTGTGTGAGCTGAGTGTGCGTGCGTGCATAATTATGTCTGTGGTGTGTGTGTGTTTGTATTTACTTTTATTTAATTAATTTGTTTGTTTATTTATTATCATTGTCTTTTTATTTCATTTTTTTCCCCTGCATTTCTCTTTATTCCATTATATATCTGCTTGCTTGTTTTAAGTTATCCGTGTATTCATTTATTTATTCTATTTATTTATTATTTATGTACTGATTTTGTACTGATTTTATAATAACAGCTTCTTCAGGCAAGGACACAGAAATAAAGCTTCTTGGGCTGGTTAAATAGCAACCAGTGAGTAAGAATTATGTGGAATCGACTGGGCATGTAAAATAGATATATATCTATCAGTCACACTAATCAATTAAATCAGTCAGATCAGTTGTTTTTTTTTAACTCATCTGATGATTATCCTCATAAACATATGTCAGTACAAACAAAACTGGCATGACTGAGGGTGACAGGATAGCATAAGACAGTCAGTCATCATAATAATGTTTTACATTCATGAAATTGATGGCAAACATAGCACGATCAGAACAAAAGATATAATACTTAAAACCGCACATTAGTTCTTTCTCTCAGCGGCACAAACTCTCCAACTTATCCCCCCACTTTACTCAGTCCTGATCACTGTCTGCAATTCCCCCACCCCATCCCCAACCCCCGCACCCGCCTCGCAACCCCCTTCCACTTTAAGCACCACACACACAGGTCCCATCGATCCTCACCATCTCTCATATCCTCTACCCTTAGGCTACTCCTCAATGACCACATAAAGTTCAATTACACCACAGTGAAGAATATGTACACTTCTAGTTATATCTCCAATAATGAACGCATATTTTTCTCCCCCAAACCGAAATTTTATCAAAATGAGCCAGACAATTTAACACACTTAAATACATATTTAAATTTGTTTATTTTTATTTTATTTTATTTTTTTTCAAAATTTATACTTTGCCATAATTATAGTGCATGCATGCCCGCCAGCTTGCACACACACACACACAATTAAGCATGCTCACACACACACACACACACACACACTGGCACTGTGTCGATGATGAACGGAGAGCATCCATTTAAGTCCAGAAATGGCACTGACGGGTCTCGTGAAGCAAGCATGCATGTGCACACATGCGCCCGCAGGGACTCATTGTGGAGTCGCACGGCTGTTGGGAGGAAGGAGTTTCTCATGTGGTTGGTCCTGGCTCTTAGACACAGCAGCCGTTCAGAAGACTCCCTCCTGGACTCACAAGCAGTCAGCACCTGGTGGAGTGGGTGGCTGGCATCTGCACGGATCCTGTGAAGTTTGCTGTGATCAGAGCCCTGGAACAGCATGTCCAGGGGCGACATAGCCTCACCAATGACGACCTTACTTGTACAATACCTTATGGTCTTAATGTGTGTGTGTGTGAGTGTGTGCATGTGCGTGCATGTGCGCTTGTCATTTTTAGTAATATATACCTTTCTTTGTTGGATGTTTTCATTTGTAAATATTGCTGTGCAATAACCTTTTGTCTTAACATGAGTGTCAGGAGGGAGGGGGCGGTTAGTCTATCGTCAGCTATTGGGAATTCTTATTTGACTAGTTTTAATCTCTTCTTATGTTTCCTTTTTATGCTAGTGTTTACAATGAGCCTGTGATTGCACAACTTAATTTCCATGTGGATTAATAAAGTGTTTTTGATTTGATTTGATTTGATTCGACTCATCTTGCTCACCTGTAATTTCATGAAACATATTATCTTCAGCCACATTATGCATTACACATAAGACAATGGTATTATTGTTCCAGAACAACATGGCTTAGCAAGGTAGGTCCTTCGAAACCCAGTTCCTTAGACTTGTCGACAAACTGACCTGTGATCTTTGATTTGATTTGATTTGATATCGATACTTGTGTAGCTCAGTTGGAGACCAAGCTCTAAGCGCTTTACAAACTCGGGGTCATTTGCACAACAGGCTGCCTACCTGGGTAAAGCCAACTGGCGGCTGGCATTGAGTGCTCAGTCATTTCCTGTGTGATTCGGGTTGTGCATGCTGGGTATGTTCTTGTCATTGCGTGTGAACGACCGGTGTGAAAGCGCACAAGATTCAGTGCTATATAAATACTATCATTATTTGTTCCTATAACCCACTGAACGCTGACATGGATTACAGGATCATATTTGACATGCATATTGGATCTTCTACATGTGTATACACGCAAAGGGAGTTAGGCACTAGCAAGTCTGCACATATTTTATGTTGATCTGAGAGATTGGAAAATCTCAACCCTTTACCCACCAGGCGCCATTACTGAGATTCAAACCCTGGACCCTGAGATTGAAAGTCCAATGCTTTAACCACTCAGCTAGTGTGCCTGTCACAGGAAAGCGAGTTGGTCTAGTTGTGATGGACTTTCAGAAGGCCTTTAACAAAGTCATCCACAGCCTTCTGATACACAAGTTGTCACACTTTGGGGTCGGGGGCAGGATCAGTGCATGGATCAAGAACTTCCTGAAAGACTGATAGCAAGAGGTCATCATAGATAGTGCGAAGTCGAGCTTTATCCCAGTGGATTCAGGAGTTCCCCAAGGCTCTATTCTCCGTCCAAATTTGTTCCTCCTATACATCAACGTCCTGCCCAGCCAGATCAACTCCAGTGTCAGACTCTTTGCTGATGACACCATTTGCCAGTGTTCTGTCTCATATGACAACAGCCAGTTCATACTGCAAAAAGATCTTTGCACGTTAGAAGTATGGGAAGGCTGCTGGAGTATGAGTTTTCATCTTGGCAAATGCCAAGAACTTAGAGTGACCAGGAGTAAGAAGACGAACAACAGAATATACATTCTTCACAACCAACCAACCACTGCAGGAGGCTACCACCACCAAGCACCTTGGCATCACCCTGGCAGCAGATGTGTCTTGGGAGCCCCATATCCACAGAAGTAGAAGAGATTGCAACACAAGATCAAGAGAAAGAACAGTGAGAAATTACAGCGACTCACTCTTTCAATGAAATTGAACTCAATACAGAACTGTTTCTATTCACATTTGTTTAATCCCCTTGTTCCAGAACAGTGCATAGCAGTTTACATTTCGCACCCCCACATAATATAGTCACAAAATACATGATATACAACCAGAATTTTAAAAACGCAATTCAGAGAATAATCTGAATATTCTCTGACACCTGTCACTGAAAAACAATTGTGTGATACAGTCCACCATAAGATTTAAATACAGTTTACTACATTACATTTCATGTTGGTCCTGATTAGCAATTTAAAAAGTAACATCTGTGTTTAAATTGGTCAATTCAACAAACAAAATTTAAAAAAAATTGCAATAGCATTTTACCTTATAAGAAGGGAAATATATTGAAATAGCTCTTGATGAACATTTATTAAACCATCCAATTATTTTTGTTGTTCATCAGTATAAGTACCTATATGGGTATCAATAATACTAATAACATTATTCTAAAGTTAAAAGATTTTTGAATGACACTGTGATTCAGCAGATGAATGCACACCCAGGTGTGTCCATCTCCCATAAACACTCGCCCTTTTTTGAGGGGGGGAATTGTGGATTCTGATTTTTTCCCCACAACACTATCCATGTCAAATAAAAAAACAAAACAAAAAAACCCAACATACTGGAACGTTTGTGAAGTTCTCTTCAAATCCATCTTCAAAGGTTTACTAAAAACAGGGACTTACACACACATACTCACAGACGCACACACACATGTACACAAAACTAATGCTCTCTTGCATTTTCACGCATAGTAATCATAGTATGGCACCATAAACTCTACCTGTGAGAAGTGCCTGAATATTACATGCATTAAATTGTTATTACAACAAAAATAATACAGAATTCAAGTTGGTTTGCGCAAAATATTCTGATTGACGTTTCTTTGTGTAGTCTGCATTTTAGTTGTGTTCACAAACATCCATATACCCAAGTAAATAAGCACATCACTCTCCTGCGATACCAAACAGAAACGTTTCTGTCAATAATACACTGTATGAGAAATAAATACCATTTTCCTTTCTCCACAAAAGTTACACAATTAGCAAATATACACACAGCAAAAGCATTGGAACAGTCTTCTACTTTAGCCAATTTACAAAAATGAAACAGTTTTTACCTACAGAATTCTTAAAAAGCCATGATTATCATCAGCTTCCAGTCTCGTCTTGAGACTTACGTTAAGGAAAAGCATGTTGTTCAACTAACAGCAAGACAAGGAAGATATTTTTTTTTTTTTTTTTTTTAGTAATGTCAGAGTTTTCCCTTGTTGAATTTTACACTGAAACTCAAGATCTACAGCAAGAGATATTTTAATGGCAGAGTTTTTGCCTTGAGTTTTACATCTAACAACAGCAAGACCTACTGCAAGTCAAGAAAGATATATTCACGGCAGAGTTTTGTCTTGAGTTTTCTGAAATATTTTAGGAGTTCTTTGACATGCCTTTCAGATGCAGTTTTGACAGTAGTATTTTATCATGTTCTTTTTCTTTTTCTTCTTCACCGGTATGTTTGGTCTATGGAACAACTGAAGATCCAGATATTCTGGTACAACCATTAGATTATACACAATCTTTATTTTTTTTTTTTTTTTTTTTTTTTATTTTTTTTACATTTCACATTTCTTGGTCTGTAGTTGCATAGATGGCATAGACAATATGACAACTAAGTGTATATAGTTTTTTACTAGTGGTGATGGTTAGTGTGAATATTCTAGATGTGGTCTGTCTCAAACATATGCTGGTTTTAGAACCATCTAGAAATGCCCATGCCATGAAACAAAGTAAGCAGTTATGCACCATGCTCCCTGTATAAGAAACAATAGGTATGAGGGACGCATTTTGCACAGTGTGAAGTATGAGGTGAAACTGCAGACAGCAGTCCACCCTGTCCACTCTGTGTGCAAAAGACATGTCTCTCTCTCAATCTCTCTCTCCTGTGGCTGTCTCTCCTCAGCAGGAGTTGCCGGCCTGTCAGTGCTCACAGCATGCATTTAAAGTGATATATCTTTAACTCTTTCACTGCAACAGGCGACTTTAGTTGACTGGACAGTTGACCTCTGTAGCTGACTTTAGTTGACATCGAAGTGTCATGTTAAATGGACTGTTTTTTCACATTGTCACAAAGCTGACAGCTGCAGCCAACGGGAAATTGACTGACATTCCCCCTTTTAACTCACTCAGTACAGCCAGTCCTCTCTTCTCCTCTACACAGACCCCTCAGATGTCCAGTGGGTGTCTGAATGACCCAACCTTTAGCTTCCGTCGTCAGAACTGTGGTATTCTTTGTCAACATTCACCTCTTCAGTATAACAGCGTTCTGCTTGCAATACTTTGATGATGGTAATTGGGATAAAACGCTGTTAACGTCGTCTCTTTCGCCGTTCGTATGGAGAGAGTTAGCCAAGTCTGGGGCGAACAAGTCCACTATGTTGTTTTGACAAGAACTGAATCGTGTGACTGAGAGTTTTGAGTCTAAAATATTTGGCGCTGGGAAGAGCTATTCACACAGAAACTTGGGGGTGAAAGAGTTAAGTATGATAAGTGATCTCTAAAAACAATAGCCAGTGAGTGATCCCCTAAAAGTATGAAAAGTGATCCATAAAAGCAAGCCAGCCTGCCATGCTGGGCTTAATCAAGGGATAACAAGCTGAACTTTGACCCATCTCTCTCTCAAAAATATTTTCATTCAAGAACAGTTCAATACAAACAATACTGTATACATGGTAATTTGCATAGTTTTGTTTTCTTATCTGCATAACACTGGAACATCTCAGCACATACATGATTACAGACAACACAGACATGCTTGGTGATGGAGTTAATGTTTCATTCCCATCCACACACAAACACACACTCACACACACACTACAGTGAGGGGAAGGGGTCAAAGACAGGAATCGCTTATCCAGAGCTGCATCCGTACTACATAGACTGACAGAAATAGTTGTGGTATCTGACCGGCACATACATACACAGGCTTCACAAAAAGTGAGGGACCACTTCATAAAAGCAGGCATATTTTTTTACAGAATGACAAAAAAAAACCCCACCAACAACAAAAACTGATAGACGATTTGAATTACGCAGGCTGCATTGGTCTACTACCGCTGGCCTCACCAATGGCTGTTTTAGACACACATGCACCATGGACAGCGTGAAAAAAAAATTGATGTTTCAGCCAAATGTTGACAGTAATTTAGTGGTTTACAAATGAAATCCGTGTTTTTTTCATTATAAGGAATGCAAGTTCATTCGCAAAAAAGCACCTCTGGTTATATATGGTACCCATAACACTGATTACATACATGTACGACTGTTTGCCAGAAATTCAGCATCATTTCGCTGTATACTCCCAAGAAGAAAACTGTGCACATTCCTAAGTAGTGGTCCTTAACTTTTTGTGAAACCTGTATATGTACACATTTTGGAATAGCCAGTACTTTTAAGTCAACAGGTGGTTGCATTGTTCTGTGAAACAATAAACAGGAACAGCAAGTTGTTTTTTTCCCTCGACAGATTGTCATGAAATAACTTTAACAAACTACTAACTCCCTGACCCTGCATATTCTGTCTTGTTTTGTTTTATTTTGAAAACTTATCAAATTTGGTTCTCTTTGGGGCTGTCTTGCTAAGTAAGTACTTACATAAATCATCAAAACTGAGTTTGTACCTATGTATTAAAGAGAAACATTATAAAAATACAGATATGCACATACCTGTGGTATTGTTCATGATTGAATTACAGTGAAGTATATGCATTTTACACTTACGGATTTCATGAGTCTTTGAAATAAAAAGAAAAGAAAAAATAAGTAAAAGAAGTTTCATTTGATCAATCACAAAATAGTAGTGTACCAAAATCTATAAAAGTACAACAAAATAAAAGACAAAAACTTTCCAACATCTGTAAATAGCAACATAAGAGATTTTTTTTTAACCAAACGGCTGAAAAATAACAACCTCTTTATCCTGGAAAAGATGGGTGAGAAAGGTGGGAGAAGAGCAAATAATAGAATTATTTAATTTTCTATCAAAACATTCATGCCACTGCCCCTGACAGAACAAATGTCAAGGTCTGCTAGGTTCCTACTGGGCCATGCTCACGCTGTGTGGTATGAACAGACATAGTTTGTGCTCCATGCATTCCTAGAATGCCAATGCTCCAAACTGCATGACACATCGACGTTGCAAACTTATCTGTCTTGATGCTAAGGCACTTTCTGGCTTGGAGAAAACAAAAGACCATGGTGTTAGCATTCTTTGTACTTGTGAACATCAGACATGAGCCAAATTATAATAATAAAAAAGAAGTGAGTTTCTAAGTAGACACTGGACCTAGGGACAACCAACATATCTATACACATGATATCTAAGCCTACATACAACAGGTGAATCAATCTGGATTAAATTCATATGATCATAAACAAATATGTGGCACCCGATATTTCTTTTTTTTTAAAACAGCCTGCAAGTGCTTGTTAGGAAATAATAAACTCATAAAATTCTTATTTCTGAAAAAAGCATTTTGAATATCCACATATATCATGTTTACTTAAAAGCAATTTGTATGAACTGAAACATTCCCCTTTCCATTTCTTCCCAATCCTCTTACCTCTTCTTCTTCCTGCTTATTCTTGATTTTTTTCCATTCGTGTTGTCTTTAAAACGAGTTTCTAAGTCCTTCACATACACTACTTGTTTGTTTCTTTCAATATTTATTGCTGAATGTTAACAGTTCTGCATAAATAATTGAACAAAGTTCCAACAAGCGGATGGAAGCTTTACAAATGGCTGACACCACACCACACTGGTAATAAGATTCGGGAAATCATCATACATGATTATTTAAAATGATAACATAATACTTACTTTGTCACTTATCTGTCCATATTTTTCTGTATTTTTAATCATGTCACTCGCGCATATGGGGAGGCATAAAAACCACCACCACCACCACCACACACAAAAAATTTTAAAAATAAAGTAAAAAAAAAACCCAAACAAACCCAAAACAGACTGAATGACATGATTGTCTTTTTAACAAAAGAAATAACTCCAAGTTTCGTAAATACATAACACATAAAATAAGATTCTTTTTCTTCAGTTTGCCATCCCTTGTGGTCCACAGGTGCAGTGAGCAATTAATCAATTACTGTCTGCTGATTGCAAGGTTATGAGATCACATTTTGTAACAACCCATGAATTAAATGAAATAGTCCAGCTCAGCACGTCATAAAAGCACAATGAAGTTGATAAAATGAAGCCAGTTAAAGAACCTTAAACAACGATGAATAAAAGTCATATTTCACAGGTGAGAAATGGGGGAATATAATCAGTAAATCAGATATCACCACAAATATCTTAAATAATCCACACCAGGGATGGACAACAATCATGATTTTCAGTTTCTGTTTCAGTAGCTCAAGGAGGCGTCACTGTGTTCGGATAAATCCATATACGCTACACCACATCTGCCAAGCAGATGCCTGACCAGCAGCGTAACCCAACGTGCTTAGTCAGGCCTTGAGAAAAAAACAACAAAAAACACCTAAATAAAATAAAGCGAAATAAGTAATTAAATAAATAATAGATAAATACATAAAAAAGATCTACTACTACAAATAATAATATTTATAAAGCGCAAAAACTTAATGAAGTCAACTATAAGCGTACAAAAATAAAAATAAAAAGATAAATAAATAAATAAAATTAAATAGAATAAAATAAATAAATTAAATAAAAAAGACAGCAATGATGATAAATAAGCAAATGAATGTAAAACATGCAGACACACATTCACACATCCACACACATATGCATAACAGATATGCACTAAACATGCAGTTTCACAGATATGAAAGCACAATCAAATACACATAAATGTACATGAACCCCAACACACAAAGTCAACTATAAGCATACAAAGATAAAAATAAATGATAATCTATTTTCTTCAATGGCATGAAGCTATGGCATAAATGTGTCATGAACATAAATCTCCACACACAAACACTTGCACACACATGCATGCACCCTCTGAGAACATTCATGTAATTAGAACAATGAAGAGATTTTTTTAAAAAGAAACCAGTAATAAAATAAACATTACTGTGGGTGAATATGTAAAATCAAGCAAACATGTGGGGAAAAAAAGTCAGTCAACTGAATCCAAGTAAAAAAAACCCAACCAAACAAAAACACAAAAAAAACAACAACAAAAAAACATATCACAAGTAACAGGCAGTGATTTCACCCATAGAAAACAAGCACATTTGTGCCAGAAGAAAAAAAAGGGAACACTGTATGTGAGATTAAAGACTCAGCCATAACCGGTTCAACAATTAAAAACCATCAGCAACAACCCCCCAAAATAGAACTCTCCATGTGGCTACTGGCAAACAAAACAGTATGAAAAATGAGGCCAGCACAGAAATAAACCTGAATATGGCAACTTGTATCATTTTACAATTACAAAACACAGCTTCCTTCAGTACCATAAATCTAAAATACATCAAGCAAAGAACCCTGTTTAAATTTTTTTTTTCTTCAGCATTATCTTTTGCATAATTGAACAGGAAAAATACAAAGTTTAGAGTAAAAAAGACCATTCTGATTTGGATCGCCACTGTATACCCTAACAATGACTGACCAAAATGTTGAATACTTCAGTATGCCATATGCAGTCATAAGAGCTGGATCCATTGAAAAATCATAACCCTGTGTTCTATGTCTGTGACTACCATGTTACATTAAAAGTTTAACAATAACACATTTCATAATACATTCTATTTATAAACCCAGTTTGGAATTTGTGTGGCTGTGAATACAGTTGACATTGAGAAGAAGGCTTATTAGGTCATCTGACTATTTTAATTTGAACAAATTTCATTAGTTCAATTGCTTCCAAAATGTGGGTCTTTATCACAGCATATCTTCACCAAAATATTTTCAAAATATTCTTTTGTTCAGCAGTGTTAGCTGCACAGCGAGATTATCATTTTATTCACTGCAGAGCCAAAAGTGGCACTTTGGGGGACCTTTAGAAAGATACATGTCTGTTTACATTCCGTGATTTAACCTGCACACAATGCATGCAGCAAGGAAAACAACATATTCAAAATCCTTACCACTTGACACAAGATGATTCATGGTCAAGGTTATAGCCTGCCTTCATCAAATGATGAGAATACTTCACTGGAAATATGTTCAAGTTTGTAGTTTGCATGAAAACCTAGTACTGGTCAATGATGAGTTAGATTGCTTTCTGAAAGCTGGATGTTTAAATTTTTTGTCTTCTGGACAGAATTTACAAGAAGAAAAATCCACGCAAATGCACCGATCAAAATATGAAACAAAACAGCTAGGGGAAGGGGGGACGGGGGCGGGGGTGGGGATGGGGGGGGGAGAACTGGGTTTGACTGCCTGCAGAAAACCATGAACTGTTTGGTCTGCACTTCAAGTGCTGCTGCGTATACTCTAATGTCGATGAAAGACTGACCTATGCGCAATGATACCCACAACTTCATAAACTCACACTAAGAAAAGCAGGGCTAAGCTTGATGGCCCCCCAAAAGGTCACAGCTGCATCAAACAACCCACAAACAGTATACTGGCTTTCAGTAACAATCTTCCCTTTCCAACAGATGGGAAAAAGGACACAACAGTCAAGGTATATCATGTAAAGAAAATAAATTATATCACAAAGCCTTACACTCTCCAGGTTCGGCCATGATAACAATAACACCCCCCACGATCCACTTCCCACTCGCCCATGGAGAATCCTCCTTCAAAAAACAAAACACCAAACAGCTGTCCTTCGCATGAACAAGGATGCACTATATACAGAATGTACAGAATGTGGTCAACACAGTGATTTGGTCCCCACAGCCACTGACACCACAGGAGGAGGTAACTGCTGATCCACCTGTGTGGCAGTGTGTGTGTGTTCAGTGTGTGTGTGTCTTCAGCAGACTCCGTGGCTGGTCCGTCTGCAATCAGAAAGAAGGCCATGTTAGAATGGAGGGATAGACAGGAAGGCTTCAACTTTGTAAACATCAAAGCACTCCTTAAACTAAGTATCAACTCCATAAACATCCAAGCACTTCTTAAACTATGTTTCAACCCGAAAAACATCAAAGCATTCTTTAAAGTAAGTATCAACTCCATAAACATTCAAGCGCTCCTTAAACTATCAACTCCATAAACATCCAAGCACTTCTTAAACTATGTTTCAACCTGAAAAACATCAAAGCATTCCTTAAATTAAGTATCAACTCCATAAACATTCAAGCACTCCTTAAACTAAGTTTCAACTCTGTAAACACTTAAGCACTCCTTAAGCTATGTTTCATTCCGTAAACATTCAAGCACTCCTTAAGTTTCAACTCAATAAAAATCCAAGCACTCCTTAAACTATGTTTCAACTCAGTAAACATTTAAGCACTCCTTAAACTAAGTTTCAACTCTGTAAATATTCAAGCACTCCTTAAACTAAGTTTCAGCTTCATAAACATTCAAGCACGCATCAAACTAAGTATCAGTGTAAAATGGAATACAATCCATCTCAACTGATACATTCTATACTGATGTTTCAGTATAAAATGGAACACTATCCACCACAATTGATATACTTTATACGGATATTTCATTATAAAACAGAACACAATCCATCACAACTAATACACTCTATATGAAGGTTTCCGTGTAAAATGGAATGCAAACCATCAAAACTGATGCACTCTATACAGATGTTCCAGTATAAAATGGAACTCAGTTCATCACAACTGATACGCTCTATACCATTTTTTTCTGTTTAAAATGGAAAATCATTCATCATAACTGATACACTCTATATACAGATGTTTGAGTATAAAATGGAAATCAGTTCATCGCAACTGATACGCTCTATACCATTTTTTTCTGTTTAAAATGGAAAATCATTCATCATAACTGATACACTCTATATACAGATGTTTGAGTATAAAATGAAACTCAATTCATCACAACTGATACACTCTATTCCTTTTTTCTGTTTGAAATGGAACACAAACCATCAAAACTAATATACTCTATATGAATATTTCAGTTTAAAATGGAACAACATCCATCACAACTGATACATTCTTAATGAACGTTTCAGTGTAAAATGGAACAACATCCGTCACAACTGATACATTATTTAACGAATGTTTCAGTGTAAAATGGAACATCTGTCACAACCGATACATTCTTTAACGAACGTTTCAGTGTAAAATGGAACAACATCCGTCACAACTGATACATTATTTAACGAATGTTTCAGTGTAAAATGGAACAACATCTGTCACAACCGATACATTCTTTAACGAACGTTTCAGTGTAAAATGGAACAACATCCGTCACAACTGATACATTCTTTAACGAACGTTTTAGTGTAAAATGGAACACCGTCCATTGCAACTGATACACTCTACATACATGAATGTTTCAGTGTAAAATGGAACACAACTAGTTAATCCACTACAACTGATACACTCTACATGAATGTTTCAGTGTGAAATGGATCACAGTGAATAGGACTGAGGAGACAACAGCCAGAGACATGCTGTGGGCAAAAGCAGGAAGCATTATAAATTGTTTTGCAAATAGACAATGAAAGTCACATTTGAGAATACATCACCAGTGTGTTATTTGAAAGAAAAGGAATTACAAAATCACTGAATAATCAAAGTACACTTATTTTCCTGTATACCACTACAGGACTCCAGACGTCTACCTGTACAGCTGTCAGTTTTGTTATGCACTAACTCAAACGTTTCACATGCAAAGCCTTTGTTGAATACAACACTATTGTACAGTATTGTGCTGTGTTATTTTCTTGCCAGCATATTTCTCTGTGTAGAATTCAGGATGCCTTCCCTGGGAGGCATAGTATATGTCGTTACGGTGCACAGTCACCCTTTTTTCTGTTCTTTCTTTTTCCCCCGATCCAGCTAAACTTTTCTACACACTTTTTATCCCACACCTCTCTCTCCATGTAGAACAGCCATTGAAGGAAATCAAAAGAGTGGATAGTGTGTATACATGTGTACATGCAAGCAAGATTAGAAGAAAGCGGTAAAAGAGTCTCACTAAGTTACACCTCTCCCCCCATGCTCTGAACCTCACACATGCACAATGAAAAAAGTTAATTCATGCTTATATCTTTTCTGGGTTTTTTTCTTTGTTGTTGTTGTTGTTTCTTTCTTGTATTTTGTTGTATGGCCATACTATGATCTCTGATTTGTATTGTATTGTATTGTGTTATATTACTCATTTTTCTCACAACAGATTTCTCTGTGTGAACATTTTTTTAATTTTGCCATGTTTTATTCCAAACGTGCAGTGTAACTTTCCCAGGTTGAGTGGACATATCAATCCAACAAACTGTCATGACCCTACAGGTTTAAAGTGTGTGCCACCCAAACCTGTTCCAGACAGAAGTAACAACTGTTACAGCCATGATTTAGTGTTACTGTTGAAACCTCTGTGCCAAGTCAAGTCTAACTGTGTCTCCACACAACATTTGGGCCATACAGAAACCTGATGCAGGACTCCCAGTCGCTTGTCGCACCAGAAAAGCAGAAGAAAGAGATGATACCAGAGGACAGATAAAAGGATGATGGGAGGATGGGGTGAGATTTTGAAAAAAAAAAAAAAAAAAAAAAAAAAAAGGAAAAAAAGACAAAATGCCATAGAATATCTTACACAAAAAGCAATTTTCCGGTGATCACTGTTCACTCGACTGTTACACTCTTCGCGAGATTCCTTGGATGATCAACCTAGAAGATGTGAAAAACATGATATATTAGGAACAAAATGTCTGTAACATGAATATTAGAATACAAAGCTGATCACATAGACACAGACACACACACACATACATACACACATGCACACACACACACACGCACACACACACACACACTAATATCACTGATAGTGAAAAGACGCTAAACTAAAGAGCGAACACGCACGCACACACACACACACACACTAATATCACTGATAGTGAAAAGACGCTAAACAAAAGAACGAACTAATATCACTGATAGTGAAAAGACGCTAAACTAAAGAACGAACACACACACACACACAGTTCCTATGTATATCTGTTGATGACTGATTCACTGACACACCAACCTATTCACTTTCTGTCTGCCCTGTAGTTTATACTTTCTCCAAAACAGCCAGAAACATGGGTAACATTTATGATGAACAATGATGACAGTGATGATACTATAGGCATCAGTTCTTATAAACCTTATGGTTTTATGACAATAAAACATTCTATTCTATTCTGTTCTGGGAGGAAGGTGGCAGAATGGTTAAGATGCTCAGCTGCCAATACAGTGAGTCCGTGAGGGTGTGGGTTCGAATCCCGCTCTCGCCCTTTCTCCCAAGTTTGACTGGAAAATCAAACTGAGCGTCTAGTCTTTCGGATGAGATGATAAACCGAGGTCCCGTGTGCAGCAGGCACTTGGCGCACTGAAAAAGAACCCACGGCAATGAGTGTGTTGTCCTCTGGCAAAATTATGTAAAAAGAAATCCAGTGTAATAGGTACACAAATATATAAGCATGCACTCAAGGCCTGACAAGCGTGTTGGGTTATGCTGCTGTTAGGCACTGATCTGCCTAGCAGATGTGGTGTAGTGAATATGGATTTGTCTGAACGCAGTGACGCCTCCTTGAGAAACTGAAAACTGAAAAACTCTGTTCTATTCTAGACTGCATGGCAGGCCTGACTCTGCACTTGCTTTCATTTCTAAATAAACTGTGGATCAGATCTGGCTGCAACATTCCTCTTTTTCTTCATGAGGCCAATGCTTATTCGACTGTGAGGAAGAGATGAGCAGGGCCCCAAAATACCCCCAGTCATTGACGAGGAACATTCCATAATCACAAATAGCTTGAAAAAAGTCTGCTGCATACGTAAATCTCCCATTCGATCATCAATACCACCGTTCTTCCATTAAAATTTATCCCTATCATGTCTTTTATTTTGATATCCATTTAAACTGATCCCTATTGTGTCTTTCATTCTGATATCAATTTAAAATGATCCCTATCATGTCTTTCATTTTGATATCCATTTAAACTGATCCCTATTGTGTCTTTCATTCTGATATCCATTTAAACTGATCTCTATTGTGTCTTTCATTCTGATATCCATTTAAACTGATCCCTATTGTGTCTTTCATTAAAATATCCATTTAAACTGATCCCTATTGTGTCTTTCATTCTGATATCCATTTAAACTGATCCCTATTGTGTCTTTCATTAAAATATCCATTTAAATTGGTCCTTATCATGTCTTTCATCTTGACATCCATTTAAACTGGTCCTCATAATCTTTCATTTTGACATCCACTGAAATTAATTTCTATGGTTGGTTTTGTCAAAATGGAATATGGTGGTTTTGTCAAAATGGAATATGGTTGGTTTTGTCAAAATGGAATATGGTGGTTTTGTCAAAATGGAATATGGTGGTTTTGTCAAAATGGAATATGGTTGGTTTTGTCAAAATGGAATATGGTTGGTTTTGTCAAAATGGAAAATGGTGGTTTTGTCAAAATGGAAAATGGTTGGTTTTGTCAAAATGGAATATGGTGGTTTTGTCAAAATGGAATATGGTGGTTTTGTCAAAATGGAATATGGTGGTTTTGTCAAAAATATGGTGGTTTTGTCAAAATGGAAAATGGTGGTTTTGTCAAAATGGAATATGGTGGTTTTTTATGGTGGTTTTGTCAAAATGGAATATGGTAGTTTTGTCAAAATGGAATATGGTGGTTTTGTCAAAATGGAATATGGTTGGTTTTGTCAAAATGGAATATGGTGGTTTTGTCAAAATGGAATATGGTTGGTTTTGTCAAAATGGAATATGGTTGGTTTTGTCAAAATGGAATGATGACAGGCAATGAAAGGAAGATGGTCCATATACTAAAGAAGGAACACGGAAATAAATGAACCTCACAGAGAAACAAAGAGAAGCAAGGGGAAGTACTCCGACAAGACAACAAAGAAAATAAGAAACAAACAAACAAAAAAACGACAACAAAAATCAAACCAAAACAAAAAAAAAAAGAAAACCCACAGAGTCAGAATCATTCAAACATAAATTGTAGCTGATGATGTGATACTATGCTGACCACCACTTTCAAATGAAGAAATCTGCTTTTTTTTCGTTGTTGTTGTCTGTGTACATTATTTGTGTTGAATTCCCCAAAGGAACTGTTGCCTCTGTGCTTGATTGTGCCTTGTATGCGTGACTGTCTTGCTGAAACCATTGTTAATTATGACATGCTGCATGCACTGAAGATCTACATTGCTCCTGCTGTATGAATTACTTCTGTGACATTTGTTGTTTGTTACGGTTTTTTTTTTTTTTTTTTTTTTTAATTCTTTTTCTTTTATTGTGTGTGTGTGTGTGTGTGTGTGTGTGTGTGTGTGTGTGTGTGTGTGTGTGTGTGCATTAAAAAGTTTTGTTTAAAAAAGAAAAGAAAAGAAATTCTACTTTTGACAACCAAATCATAAATGTAGAGTTCTACTGCTACTTTGATAACCACTCTCAAAATAAATAGTTTTATCTACTGTGACTGCCACACTCAAATAAATAGTTCTACTTTGACTACGACTCTACAAATGTTAGTCTTCAATTCTACTCATGCTTTGTGAATGAACTGACCCACTTCTTTATCTATCTGTAGCAATGCAAATGATGCCACTGTCAGCATGCTATGCAGGTGAAAAGGCATCTGCATGCTGTCTGCAGTCATGGTGATGTTGCATCACATCCACACCATTGGTCAGTTTGAAAGTAGAACAGCGGCCGCAATGGGAACAGTAGTCAGAATGGGAACAGTGGCCAGAATGAGGGCAGTGGTCAGAATGGGAACAGTAGCCAGAATGGGAACAGTGGCTAAAATGGGAACAGTGGCCAGAATGAGAACAGTGGCCAGAATAGGAACAGTGGCCAGAATGAGAACAGTAGCCGGAATAGGAACAGTGGCCAGAATGAGAACAGTGGTCAGAATGGGAACAGTAGCCAGAATGGGAACAGTGGCTAAAATGGGAACAGTGGCAAGAACGGGAACAGTGGGCAAAATCTAATGGTGTGACACTCACTATGCCTCCATCATTCCCCAAGCATCTCTAACTCAGCAGCGCACAGGATTGCATGAGAACTGCTCCACACAAAAAGCTGGCTGACAAGCGGTGCTCTCAGAGAGCTGCGAGAAAGCTCATGTTAGTGAGGGAACATGCTACCAGACGCAGGGTTTATTACCACGATGAAGAGGATGACAAACAAAAGCCTGGAACGTCGCAAGCAACCGATGCCAAACCTACAGTGGCAGACACGCCCCCCACCCCACCCCCCCGCACCCCCTATAGGTTCCAAGCTACAACACCTCAGGGTATACTGACTTCTGCTCTGCGCAAAGCAAGACTTCAGCAGGACATAGAAACCCGCAGTGAAGGCAGCGACAACACATACACACACACACACACACACACAGACACACACACACACACACACACATAAAAAAAACAACATGACTGACAACCAAGCTTGCAGCCAACACTGAACACGGTCATGTCAGTGTCACTGACAGCAGAGCAAAGGAAGAAAGATGAGAGAAAAGCTTGCAGTGTAATAGTGAAACAGGGCTGATGACATTTCCCTGGGGGAAAGCAAGCACTAGGGGGCTAAGACAAACATGGTAACAGTGAGAGAAAGGGAAACATGTTTTTTTTTTCCCCCCTAAGAAAGCCAGGACAAACACAGAAACAGTGAGAGAAAGGGAAACATGTTTTTTTCCCCAAAAAGAAAGCCAGGACAAACACAGTGACAGTGAGAGAAAGGGAAACATGTTTTTTTCCCCAAAGAAAGCAAACACTTTGGGGGGGACAATGAAAAAAAACACCGGACAATGAGGAAAAGGGAAAGATGTTTGTCCCCTGAAGGAAGTAAATATTAGAAGAACAGGACAAAGACAGAGACATTTAGGAAAGGGAAAGGTGTCTTTTCCATTGAAGAAAGCAAACATTAAAATGGGAAAGATGGCTTTCCCAAGAAGAAAGATAACATCAAGAAGGAGAAGGATGTCATTCTTTTAAAGAAAGCGACGGAGGGAAGGAAAGAAAAGCAAACTTTAGTGGAACAGGACAAACGCAGTGACACGGAGAGGGAAGGAAAGAAAAGCAAACTTTAGTGGAACAGGACAAACACAGTGACACGGAGGGAAGGAAAGAAAAGCAAACTTTAGTGGAACAGGACAAACACAGTGACACGGAGGGAAGGAAAAAAAAGCAAACTTTAGTGGAACAGGACAAACGCAGTGACATGGAGGGAAGGAAAGAAAAGCAAACTTTAGTGGAACAGGACAAACACAGTGACACGCAGGGAAGGAAAGAAAAGCAAACTTTAGTGGAACAGGACAAACACAGTGACAGAGAGAGAAGGAAAGAAAAGCAAACTTTAGTGGAACAGGACAAACACAGTGACAGACAGGGAAGGAAAGAAAAGCAAACTTTAGTGGAACAGGACAAACGCAGTGACACGGAGGGAAGGAAAGAAAAGCAAACTTTAGTGGAACAGGACAAACACAGTGACACGGAGGGAAGGAAAGAAAAGCAAACTTTAGTGGAACAGGACAAACACAGTGACACGCAGGGAAGGAAAGAAAAGCAAACTTTAGTGGAACAGGACAAACACAGTGACAGAGAGAGAAGGAAAGAAAAGCAAACTTTAGTGGAACAGGACAAACACAGTGACAGACAGGGAAGGAAAGAAAAGCAAACTTTAGTGGAACAGGACAAACGCAGTGACACGGAGGGAAGGAAAGAAAAGCAAACTTTAGTGGAACAGGACAAACAC
>JAAQRG010049234.1:0-28836 GCA_011634625.1 Babylonia areolata
CTCTCTCCTTCTCTCTCTCCCCCCTCTCTCTCTCCTTCTCTCTCTCTTTCTCAAATTCCCGCAGACATGAACAGGAACCTTTTTAACAGAGCCTTGATCTGTTGGCCATCATTACCTTCTCTGTGCATCACAGGTATTTGGTGCACTGTTGTACAGATCGTCATGAGTGATGACGTTTGAGAATCTTAAACCCTTACCCAACTCGAAGAAGTGGATGAGCATTTACTAATGGAGTTGCTCATTTTACGAGCTGTGTTGTTCATTTTAAGTTTCAGTTTCAAGGAGGAATGAAAGCGTGTGGGTTGATCCATATGCAATAACAATAAATTTGCTGTAAAAAAAAAGAAAAGAAAAAAAAGTAACGGGCAGTTGTCTGATCTTTGTAAAATAACAACAACCAAACACTACCCCCCCCCCCCGCCCCCTCCGCAACTCCCCACACCCCCACAAGAAAAGCACTCGGCTTGTGTAAACCATCAATATGAAATCTACCTTCACCTTCACCTTCACCTCTCCCGTAGTCTGGGTTCAGACCGTTGGGGCACCGCTGCTGACCTGGCCACCACCCCTCTCCACTCTTCACGGTTTTCTGATTTCCTCAGGGCGTCACCGAGCTTCAAGCCTGTCCACCCCCGGATGTTGTCTTCCCATCTCTTCTTCTGCCGTCCTCTCCTTCTGCCTCCTTGTACGGTGCCTTGCAGGAACGTTTTGGCAAGACCAGATGATCGGGAGATGTGTCCCTACCACCTAAGTTTGCGTTTTTTCACTATGGACAGAAGGTCTTCGTAGGGTCCAATACTTTGCTTGATTCTGTTGTTCTTCACTTCCGTGTTAGTGATGTGGTCTCTGTAGGAGATGCCAAGTAGTCTACGAAAGCATTTCATCTCGACAGCTTGGATTCTTCTCTCGATGTCTGCAGTCAGGGTCCAAGTCTCGCAGGCGTAGAGCAATATTGATATAACCAGGGAACGCATCAGTCTGATTTTTGAGCTGAGAGCGATGTTTTTGTTGTTCCAGATGGTGTTCAGCTTGCTGAGTGCCGTTGTTGTTTGGGCAATTCTCGAGAGTACTTCTGGTTTAGATCCTTCATCTGACACGATTGCTCCCAGATATTTGAAGCTGTGGACTGTTTTAAGCTTTTCGTCGTTGACTTTGATGTCAATGCTGATGCCGTTGGTGTTGTTAGTCAACAGTTTGGTTTTCTCCGCACTGATTTGCATTCCATACGATGTGGAGGCTTTGTCTAGATGTTTGACCAGGCTTGCCAGTTCTTCTTTTCCAGCCAGTCCATCAATGTCGTCGGCAAAACGTAGGTTTGTGATTGTTCTGCCGCCTATGCTGACTGTTCCTACATGCTCTTCCAGTGCGTCAGTCATTATTCTTTCTAAGAAGATGTTGAAGAGTGTTGGGGAGAGTAGACAGCCTTGTCTCACTCCGACTGTGGTTCTGAACCAGTCCCCGATGCTATTGTTGAGGTAGACGGCGCTGGTGGCTTTGTCATAGAGGTGCTGTATCAGTCTGATCAGGTTGGCGTTGATGTTGTACAGATTCATGGTAGCCCACAAAGCTGCATGCCAGACCCTGTCAAATGCCTTCTTAAAATCAATGAAGACGTGGTAGAGGTCTTGTTGGTGTTGATGGTACCTCTCACATAGCAACCTCAAGTTGAAGATTTGTTCAGTTGTGCTCCTTCCTGGTCTGAAACCTGCCTGTTCTTCAGTAATGATGTTTTCTGCTTGTGGTTTCAGTCTGTTAAGCAGGATCTTCAACATGACTTTGCTGGGATGACTAATCAGGCTGATGGTGCGGTAGTTTTGACACTGCTGGAGATTGCCCTTTTTGGGAAGGGTGATGATCAGTGATTGTGTCCACGGTGTGGGCCATTCCCCTGTTTGCCAGATCTTGTTGCAGATTTTCAGTAGCACATCTATCATAACTTCACCCCCTGCTTGGACCAGTTCTGATGGGATGTTGTCCACTCCTGCCGATTTCCATTTTTTCAGCGATGCTATTGCTGCCTCTATTTCTTCACGGAGTATGGGGTGATTACTGTTATCAGTGGCTGGTGGAACATTCAGTATTGCTGGATCACCTGTGGTCTGTATGTTGTATAGCTCTGAGCAGTATTCTGTCCATCGCTTTAGGATGTCTTGTTCTTCTGTTAGACATTTTCCATCCTTGGTCTGGATGTTGGACATAGTTCTACCTTGCCTTGTGTTGGTAAGTTCTTTCACAACCGTTTACCAAAGTAATAATAGCTAGGCACTACAGCATCGTTAGCACACAGGTAATGTTTAAGCTGGCTTAAGGAATTGCTGGTTTTAACATAATCAGGTAGAGAATTCCAGAGATAAGTAGTAGATGGTATTAATGATTTCCGATAGAGTTCGGTGTGAAATCTTGGTACAGTGCGTTCCAATGACCTGTGTCTATGGTAAGGGTTATTGTCTGAAACAAGACCAGGAACAAGATCATTTAGGTAATTAGGGAACAGACCGTTAACCATCTTGAAATAATGCACAAGTTTGTGTCTTTTCCTTCTTTCCTTAAGTGTACAGAACCCTAATTCTTGGTATATTTTTTGGTGACTTGTCTCACGAACAGCTCCAGTTATGGTTCTTAATGCTTCAAGCTGTAAATTTTCCAGAGAATCTGATTGTGCATCTGTGCAATTATCCCAAACAATATCAGCATAGTCAAAATGTGGTAATTTGAATGATTTGTACATGATTTCTAATGCTCTCCTATTTAACTTGTACTTATACGTCTTAAAACAAGAAACCAACATAGTTACAGCATTGATTATACTTTTAATATGTTCCTCCCATTTGCAGTTGTTTTGGAGTATGACGCCTAGACGTTTATGTGTGTCTGTACTTTGTAATGGTGTGATGCCAAAAGTAAGAGGTAAAATTGTGTCAGTGTTTCGAGAAAAATTTAATAACTGTTTTCCCCTCATTAAATTTGACTTTCCATCGCTTAGCCCAAGAATCTATCTTTTCTAAGTCAGAACTGAGTGTTTGTGCACGGATGTTTGGGTTGTTTAGTGCTAAGGACATACTTGTATCATCTGCAAATAGCTTAATGTTTGAATGGATGTCGTATACAATATCATTGATATAGATATGAGCAAATGATAGATCTTGAGGGTAACTGGATAAGCTGGAAGCTTCTTTTCACCATGCCCTCCGTCACACACAAACACACACACCCACTCACACGCACAAAAGATGAAAAAGGAAAAAAAAAAAAGAAGAAGAAAAAAAGAAAAAAAGAAAATCGGTACGGACACTCGGTGTAGACAGTAACAACAACAACTACAACAACAAGAGTTAATCACGAAACATAAAAAATAGCATGGAATATAACTCACACACGCGCACACACACACACACACACACACACACACACACACACACACACACAAACACACACAAACACGCACCAGCTTACGCACGCATGTATACACGGACTGGTATACACTAATCTTCTGAGCTCCTTTCCCTGTTCACATTATCAGAGAGCAACGAAAAAAATGTTATTGTGTAGAAGCTCTCTCATGAAGCTCAAACAAAACACGGTATATAAGAATTATTTATAATTGTTTCATGAGATATTTTTGGTACTCTTTTTTTGAATGATACCAAGGTGGATTTATTTTTCAGATAGTCGGGAATTTCATTCCATAGTTTACCACCAGAATACATGAGAGATGTCATGAAAAGGTTAGTTCTCGGACGAGGGATAGAAATGGTATTTTTGCCACGAACAGTTTTTTTCAGGAAATTTCCTCTGAAGGTAGGATGGTGCTAATTTCTTTTTAATTTTGTATATAAAAACACCTTTATTAAAGATGCATTTGAGATGGAAAGGAAGGATGTTTAGTTCTTTGTAGTCGTTAGTATAGATAGAAGATTTGAGGAGAACAATCTTGAGAGAACGTCTGTATATGCTTATGAGTGGTTTCAAGCAATTTTTGCTTGCTAAGTCCCAGCATGTTGAGGCATAGTCGATGTCAGGTTGAATGTATGCGTGAAAAAATAACTTGCGTGTATGTTGATCAAGGAAATGTTTAATTCTGTTGAGCTGATATAATTTTTTCGATAGCTTTTTTACATAAAGCAGAAACATGATTAGACCATGACAGGTTATTATCAATAGTAAGACCAAGTAATTTGTAAGAATTAACTACCCCCAACTCACTGCCAAGTACCTTTGGTCCGAGTGATCTAGATTTGATGTTTTGGCGTTTGTCTGGTTGTCACTAGCATAAATTTTGATTTGTGTGGATGAATAGCCATGTGATTAATTTCGGTCCATTTTACGAGTTTATCAATATCACTCTGCAACTGAGTACATACGGCATCGACATTTGTCTTTTTTATGGAGGGTTGTGTCATCAGCGAAAAGTTCACAAGAAGATGAAACGAAAAGTGGAAGGTCATTTATATATATTGAAAATAAAACAGGCCCCAACACTGATCCCTGAGGAATTCCATAATTGATTGGCATAAGAGGGGATACTTTAGAATCTTGGAAGACAATTTGTTTCCTACTATTAGAAAGGAAGATACAAGTTCGACAGATTCAGTGGATAATCCATACATGAGTAATTTTTTTTGAGAGAAGATTGTGATCAATAGTATCAAAAGCTTTAGCAAAATCAATGAAAACAGAACCAGTAAATAAGTCGTTGTTTATGTTTAAATGCCATTCTTCTACGAGATTTGTTAGTGCGGTGTGACAGGAATGATTTTTTCTAAAGCCACTTTGGTTGGGATGAAATAAATCATATTTGCTGAAATGTGCTTGAAGATTAAGTTTAATATGTTTTTCGAGGGGTTTGGATAATGTGGATAATATTGATATAGGCCTATAGTTTGCAGGGTCAGATGGATCACCAGCTTTAAAGACAGGGAACACTTTAGCATTTTTAAAAGCTTGAGGATAGGAGGATTTATCAATGCAGAGGTTATAGATGTATGTAATGTGTTCAGAGATAATAGGTGCTGAAATTTTTAATATTTTACTATCTATGCCATCCAAACCTCGGGATCTGGACAGTTTTAATGAAGATAATTCCTTGAACACGTCATGTACGCTAATATATGTTAGATAAAGGTTAGATTGTATGTGTTTGGTATCACAGAAACATTTTAGTAACTGCAAGTCATTGGACTGTGTGTTATCAACCTTGACAATTCTTTCGGCGATAGTAGTAAAATGTTTATTTAGGATTTCAGGAGATAGTTCATTTCCAGTAGTAGAAGTTGAATTTTTCCTCGACAGTTGGTTGATAGCTTTCCAGATGGATTTTGAATCCTTTTTATTTATTATCAAGTCACTGAAATATTTCTTTTGGGCAGCCCGTTTCATTGCAGTTACTTTGTTTCTCTGTTTCTTAAATTTCTCATCTTTTCCTGTAGTTTTCAGTAACAGATCACGATACTCTATTTCTAATTTAATATCTTCAGTTAACCAAGAAGGCTTTTCTTCATGTTTGACACGTTTAGTCCTTAAGGGAGCATGCTTGTTAAAGACAGAAAGAAAGTTACTATACCAAGTTGCAAGAGCACTATCAGGATCGGTACACTGGTAAACATTAGAAAAATCAACCATACATAAATCTGACAGAAATCCCTCTGTATCAAACTTTTTGTAGCTGCGGAACGATATATACTTGTGACTGCACCTGGGGATTTTTATTCCTTTCTTTGACCATGTTACACAAACAGGAAAGTGATCGCTAAGGCCGAATACGGGAACAGATGTTTCTACAACACTGCTAGGGTTAGTTACATAAATGTGATCAATTAACGTTTCTGAGAGCAGCGTCTTTCTTGTTGGGGTATTTACAATCTGTGTTAAGTTGTATGATTCAAAAGTGCGTCTCCATTTATCCTGTGGTTTTAACAAATCTATATTAAAATCACCTCGCACAATTACTTCTGTGGAATAGTTCAAAGCATCTTCCATCATCAGTTCAAAGCGATCTTGCCATTCAACCCGTTCTTCGGGGTTTCTGAAAAGAAAACACACAAGGATTGGCTTTGTCCCTTTGAAATGAATCTCTAACCAAATATACTCTATTCTATATTGATCAAAACAACTAACTTGTTTATAATTAACTGACTGATAAACATAGGCAACCAATCCTGTTTCTAGTTTTAATGTGGCATCTCGCCTGACGAGATGGTATCCAGGAGCGGCTATAACATTATCAGAAACTAAATCAGATAATCGTGATTCAGAGAAGCCAAAAGTGTGAAAGCAATCGCCAGAGTTTGATAAAATGGAGGGAATGTCTGACATCTTGTTCAACATATGACAAGTATTCAGATAACCAATTTTAAATCCAGTTTTTGTCAACCACCTCGGGGTAGTGGGGCATTTCTCCATGTTCAAGTAATATGCTCGCAGGGAATAAAGCAAGATAGTTAATGTCCTTTAAGACAAAGATAACACTTACGACACAACACTAATTAGAAATACAGAATACCACACTTACATCTGTACAAAACAAATCAAGTTGAAATGAATTTGTTTAGATATATCCACGCAACTTCCGTGAATAAGACAGTAAATTAACAATTATGGTTTAAACGTCCCCATCCGAGTATACAATATGGCCTGATTTGACAATGAGTAATCAGAACATATCAATTAACTGTGATGCATTTTAATTATAATTTACATAGTTTTATCACGAATATCTTGAAACAAAATATGAAACAAAGCATTAAATGACAATATGTTTAAAGCAATGGCAAGCTTACGGTAGGTTTATGTATACCAGATCATTTATACCATATATGGAGACAAAAAGATGAAGAAGCAACATAGCCACAGCCACATATTACATGACAACAATATGGACCAGCTGCACATAATACAGGTTAGCAGTGTGGCATGGCACTGGGATGATCTGGCGAAGCAATACACCGTGTCTACCACGATGGCATCGGTCGCTGACGGTCACGGTCGTACACCAGGTGAGATGCCAGGTTGACGAGTTGTTGTGCACACTGGCCAACAGGGCTGGGTGGAAGCCAGTTGTGATTGTCATAGATGGAGCCCTGTGGGGTAGGTGTGAAGTTTTGGGCACCTGGGACTGGGTACTGAGACTGTGAGAACCCTCCTCTGTGGACACTGAGGGGAGGGTAAGGGAATGGGTCTGGGCATCGGGGATGCTGGGTGTAGGGAATCACTGGACGTGGGAAGAGGTAAGGAGGGGGGCATATGGGAAGGATGAAAAGGTATGTGGTGGGGGGTACAGACTTGCATTTTCATGGGATCGTCTGGCTAGAGGGGGAGGTAATTCGTCCCCTTCACCATCTGCCAAACGGTCTGTAGGTGTGCCGTCCTGGGGCTGGACTCGCTGAGGTGGACGAGACTCACTGAAGGTGACACGCCGGTCACTCCGGGACGGCAGAGGGGGAAAATGGGCAGTGGATGATAAGGGAGGAGAGCCTGCATCTGCAAGGTCTGAGTGCTGGGACCAGCGTGAGGAAGCTGATTCACTGCTGACGTGCGGGGATCTCCCTCCATCCCTGTGACCTGAGGAAGGACCCCACGTCTTCAGGACGGTTGTTGTTTTCTGTACGGCCAGACTGAAGGAGAACTTTCTTGAAGTTGACGGGAATAATAGTGGACCAAGTACAGAGCCTTGAGGAACACCTGCGGGTATTCCTTTGTAATCAGATTCATCACTCTTTATAACAACTGCTTGGATACGGTTAGAGAGGTAATCGGAAAACCAGTCAAGTAATTTGCCTCGTATGCCATTCGCTCTTAACTTCAGAAGAAGTCCCTTATGCCAAACTCGATCAAAAGCTTTAGATATATCAAAGTACACAGCCTGGGTTGTGACTCCATTATCAAAAGATGAGCATAAGTCATTATAAATACAGAGCAACTGATTTACTGTCGAATCACCAGGAATCAACCCTGACTGGGAAGGAGATAAAATATGATTTGATGAAGAAAAAAACCCTCGTAAACTTGCTTATGGATGCATCTCAACACAGCTAAGTAAAGAGATTGGACGGTAATTACTACAAGTTCCTTCGAAGCTTTTTTTATGCAAAGGATTTACATGTGCTGTTTTCCATATCAGAGGAAATTTTGATTCATGAAGGCTTTTGTTGAAAATCATAATTAGTGGGTCTAGAATGGCTGGCAATGAGGCGATTCACAATCTATTATGGACAAGATCTGGCCCCACTGCCTTATTTTTATTTAGATTTAGAATAACACCTTCAACATCAGAAGTAGTAAGCGCTATGTCTGTAAGTTCTAAGTCTAGGAATGGAATATCAGGTAAATCTTTTTCGCTGTCTTCAAGAGTGGATTGTGAAATGAAAAAGTTGTTAAAAACTTCAGCTTTATCTTTGTTTTTATAATAGACAATACCATTAGATATAATAGGGGGGATTTCATCTGACCCAACACCTTTCTTTCTCAAAAATGACTTGACAAGTTTCCACCATTCTTTTGTTCCAAAATTGGATGAAGTTGTTCTCTTATTTTCTAAATTGGTGATATACTCAAGTTGTTTTTCTCTATATGTAACATAGTTCCTAAAACGCCGAAATTGTAGCCAGTCTTCTGGTTTGTTAATTTGTTTAGCTAATTTATGAATTATTTTATGTTCCTCTATTAGCAGCCTAATTTCATCTGTCATCCAAGGGACATCATTTGAACGTACAGTGATAGTCTTCATTGGCATACATTGCTTAGCTTTATCCATTATAATATTTGAAAACGTTTCCGCACTTTCGTCAATTGTTTTAGTATTAGTCACTTCGTCCCAATTAACCTGGTGTAGGAGATTGCAAAATTTATATCTAAATTATTGTAATTAAAAATTGTTCTTTTAAATGACTGTTCTCTAACTACTGTATTCTTGACAACCACATAAGATACACTATGGTCACTGCAGATAGCAGGCAGGACATCCGTTGATTTGATCATACTGGGGCTTTGAGTAAGTATAAGATCTAAGCATGAACTTGTTACTTCGGTAATCCTCGTTGGTTCATTTATTAACTGCTTAATATGGTAGCGATTCAAAATATCTACTAAGTGGGGTGATGGTATTGTTAGGAAATCAGTATTAAAATCACCAAGAATCAAGAATTTGTTTGTGGTGTCATTGGCTCTACGTATGCTTTCTTCGATCAAATTCCAGTAATTAGCATTGGAGTTAGGTGGACGATAAAAAGATCCAACTAATAAACTTATTTGATCTAATTTTGTCTCAGCCCATAAGCCTCTAAACCGTTTACAAGAAGGTCATTGCGAGGTTTACAATATAAATTATTTTTCACATAAATAGCAACACCGCCATGTGGATCGTTTGTTCTGTCACATCTAACAGGTGGATGGAAGTTTGTAATGTGGATGGAACTATTGCTGTCTAAATCTGAAAGCCATGTTTCAGATACTGTGATGATATCAAAGTTAACATACTCAGCTTCTAATAAATCAGTCTTATTTTTCATACTGCGGGTATTTACATGCATGATACTGAGGTCCGTGTTATTGTTTGGGCCTGGATTGGTTTCTGTGTCACCAGACAAAAGCAGCAGCAACTGGTGGACCAGAGTAAAACATTTAAACAGACTGTCATTACTTCTTGGCTGGCTCATGTCACAAGAAGCGAAGTTTTTCTTTAGAAGATTGCTATACTCGCTTATATTACATTCTGAAATAAGAAAATGAGAAAAAACAGAAAGAGTTATACTGTGTGGGTACTCCAGAAAAGACATTATGAAGAACTGTAAAATGACTGACTTGTTTACAAAAGATAAATGTCTAGTTTTGACCAAAGCTGTTGTAAAATACAAACCAACCCTAGCACGGTATATGTTCAAATCTACAGGTATTTATGTAATCGAATTCTGTAAAACAGAAAACATGAATGTGACTAGGGTCGGTAGGTATGGGTTATTTGAAAACTCCCCCCTCTCTGTAAACAGAAGGTAACTTAAATAATTACCACAAAAACATATAAAATTATCAATCAAAAAAGACAGTTTACAACCTGAGTAAAGAAAAGGCAAGAATGAATATTTACAAGGAAACGTATTTCCCATAAATAATGACATAAAAACAAGAAGTGACCAAAAGAGTGAAACTGACATAGTAAGGCATTTTACACTCCTACTGCAGTCAGTAATTGATTGTGCACTTTTTTTCTTTTTCTTTTTTGTACGATGTAACAAGATTAATGCTTCGTATACTATTAAACTAGCTAAAGAACTCATAACAAACCCACATTCATACCAACTCATACACTCACCCACCCACACATTGGTTGGAAACCCATCAATCACCTTGAATGGACATCGGAAAGTCACACATTTTAAACTTACATAAACCTGTCCACACACACACACACACACACACACACACACAGATATATACACACACACACACACACACACACACGCACATATATATATATAAATTCACACACACACACACACACACACACACACACACACACACATGTGCACATACATACACATACATATACACATACACAGACATATAACTACATACACATATACATGCATACTTTCATATACATACACATTACACACAGCTACATATACATATACACACATGATCTATACATACATACATACATACAATCAACAGGTAATTAGTGTCCAATTTTAAATCACAAAATCAAAAAAACAGGTTGCTGAAACCATGTTACAGCCTGTGGAAACTTGCACAGTACTATCAATTACAACATTAGCACTATGCAGATTAGCACAAACTAAAGTAAAACTACATCTGGTTTCAAACATTTCTCTCAGCTAAGTTTCTCCATGTCAGAACAAAGCCTCATTATAATTGCGTCGTTTTTAGACACAAAAACATTTATGGTACAATCATACTTAAATCATTATGTATTTTATTATTAAAAAAAACAAACTCACATACTCCATCACAGTGGTAACATGATAATATTGTCAACTGACAAATGAAAACTGCCATGGAAAGGAGGAGGATATGAATAAATAAGAAGAAAACAAGGTAAATTTGTTTATTAAATAAATAAATATCTTTTTTGAAATATATATATATAATGAAGAAAAAATAATAGTAATATTTTTTTTTTAAGAATAAAATAAAAAGGAAGCAAGGGATGTAATCATGCTCCAACAAGGAAAGTAGTCAGGTCTTCTGCCCCATATTTTTAACACTACCTGTCAGAGCAAATAGACCAGTGTTTCCTGTGTGAACCTGTTTTTCCAACTGGATTATATTGATGATTACAAACAATAATACAATATGGCCATTGACTGATTAATGGTGTTATCTGTGCGACCTACATTTGCATCTGTGTCCTCTTATTTTCATTATTTCTTTGTTTCTCAGTGCAGGCTAAAACCCAATTCGCCCTGTGAGATGACTTCGTAAACATGGAACATATTTTGTTTAATTCATATTGAACATACAGCTTCACCTGAAGACAAAGTAGACACGCAAGCACGCACGCACGCACACACACACACACACACACACACACACACACACACACGTGCGCATGCTCACACACACGCATGCATGCACGCACGCATGCACACCCACGCATGTACACACACTCACAACACACCCTGTTCACACTCGCACACACATTAGTATTGGTTATTCAGCACTAGAACATGCCTTACACAAGGCAAAAAGGGCTGTTGATTTCAGAACGAACACACCCAATGAACCAACCCTTTCACAAGATCCAGATGTTTAATGATTTTTACATATTTTGGAATTATGCATCCACATGACATGTAGCATTCGTCGGGAAGTTGACATTTATGATTGTATGACGTAAATCTGTCTAATTATCATTTATATTTTTTATCATTTGTTTTTAGAAATATAATGATAATACTGAAACGGTACTGAGGTTGTCCATCCATGACGTAGATGCGTTGTACTGCCGCTACGCGCCAGGGGCCCAGTACATACGTCTTCGGTGTTGGTTTTCTTGTCGGAGTTTCCCTCTCGTTGGCGACTTGCCGACCAAGGCTTATGAGCATCCGCTACCCTGGTTTGTTTCTCCCAGGTTTTCCTTCCCCGGGGCTAGAGGTTTTTATGCGCCTCTTAATGGCATGATGAACCCGTCATAGGACACAAGATGAACTTGATATGGTGTGACAGTGCCACCTGTTACCCCGCCCCGTCTATGTAGGAACATCGCCATTTTGTCCGGGACTGCTTATTCGACCAGACAAGCCTGACTTATTTCGCAGCTAACCCTCATATCTGGGGGCCGTTCCCCTATCCGCCACCTGGGGACCCGCCGGTTTGGGGATAGTCGCCCCGCCCGGCTGAAACGTTACTGAAACTCAGCATCTGATAATGAAAGAAACCAAGACCATAAATATTTCTATCATTTGCCCTCTACACTTTCTATACTTTATTGTAATTACATTTCCCCCCATTCTATGTTAATGTTTTACACAAACCTAGACGAAGATCAAGCATCTGCTCATTTTAATAGATGTGGTGTAGTATGTATGGACGAGTCCGCACGCTTTGACACCTCTTTGAAACTGGAAAAAGAAAAAAAAGGAAAAAACGCTAGAATTAGTAATTGATCATAATCAATTAAAGGATTTCTCGATTTATGTATGGGTTGATCCAAGCTACATACCTACTGAGGTGGGAAATCACTGGCCATGAACCAACAGACATATAGACCGATACCCTCCTCTACACACACACACACACACACACACACACACGCACGCGCACTCACACACACACACACACACACACACACACAAACACACACACACACACACACACACACACACGCACACACACACACACACACACACACACACAAGCGCGCTCGCGTCACATCTTTCCATTTTCTTTTCAGTTCGCAAAAAGTGAAAACAAGAAGACACGACAGAGAAGCAATTAAGACATCGACATCACAATGCAAGCTCTGTTGCCAGAGAGTTTGTTGTCTGAAACGTGGAGCCGTCCTGCCCTTGTGTCGCCGTGTCGCCGCCGTGCCACTTCACCCCGGCACAGAGGGCTCTCGGTCGTGTGTTTCGCCAAAGGAAACTCTATTTGGTCATCTCTGTTTGCGCCGACCAATCAGAATCAGAATGCTATGCATTCACTTGACTCGGAAACGGGGCCACTCGGAGCCCTCATTGAGGACAACATCTTCGGAGACTAAACGGTAGCAAGCAGGCTGATAAGTCACGATGCCGCGTCCACATTCAAACCTGAAGCATCGGCAGTGGCTCTTAAAGCCGTGTTACCTGGGCATTGGGCTGATCAGGTAGCGGACAACGATCATCCACCCTGAAAGCTTTTTCTCTCCGGGCTCAAAAGCCTCAGCGCTCCGTCTGCTGTGGCGCGTGGCCTACACTGATAACGGTTACAAACCGTTAGCTGGACAGTCTGGGGACAAGGGGCCCTTTCCCGGGGGCTGTGTGGTCAACGTCGTGTTTCTTGGTGACGGTTTGTACGTTTAAATCTCGTCAAACAAATCACTCACTCTGAGGGGCTGTTGAAACAGAATAGAGGTAGAAAAGAGGGAGAGAAGAAGGTAAGGTGGGGGGCGGGAGGAGGAGGGGCGTGGGGGCGGGGGGGGGGGGGGCGAGGGGGGTGTACTCGACAGTATTTGGAGTGTGCACAGAAGATTTGTTGTGCTGTGACCAGGTACATGGGATGTGAGCGGCATGCTTTGTTCGGGGTTCAAAGTGTGTTACCACTGCACCCCCTTCTGTTTTCAATCAACCTGTACCAAGACTTGATTGGAGGACACAGACAGAACGTTTTACCTGAAGATTGTTGCAGTCACATCACCTGTTTCCACAAGCCCCCCACCCACCCCCACCTCTCTCTCAGGCACAACCTGTTTTCACACTCTTCAACCTAAATACCTGATATTTGTGGCATGTTCTGTGTTCAGGTGACGTTTTCTGTGACGAGTAAACAAACACGATCGGCGAGAAAGAGCAATAGGAACGAACCAATCTCTATTAACTTGCATTAACATGTTCCCATGTTCGTGCGATAAGTGCACGGAGAGTTCATCACGCAAATTTCAAGCTGGTTTTTCTTTTCATTTCTTATTGAACAAGACAAAAAACAGAGCAGGTACATTGTGGCGCGCGCGCGCGCGCGCGCGTGTGTGGTAATGGTGGTGGTATGTGTATGTGTGTGCATTTGAATAGGTAATATTGATGTGTGTGTAGTGTGTCGTTGGACAGGTGGTGGTGGTGATGTGTGTGTATGTCTTCTGTATAATTATAGTATATGATCGTCGTATGTGGACTTCACCGGTCGGGCTGCAACTCCACGTTCGCAGTTGTGCGAGTGGGCTTTTATGTGTATGGCCGTTTTGACCACGCCGAAAAGGCAGCCATACGCCGTTGTCGGGGTTATACATATGACCCGCCCTGCAGGTACGTGGCTTGAATCTCGGATTAAGCTCTTCGAGTCATTGGCGTTAAGAGTTGGTATAGTTTTCTTCTTTTATCTTTTTCTTCTTCTTCTCATTATTATCATTATTATTCTTATATCGTCATACAATAATAAAAGAAAACAGAGCGTCACAGGAGACCTTTTCACTGGCCAGCTTCTTTTGTGTGCGGTCTGTAAATCACACCAGTCACTCCGCATGGAGAGCTGGCCAATTTGGCATCAGCGTATGATCAGCCATAACGTAGCGGTCAAGTCAGTTGGGTGGCCAAGCACTGGTCGGAGAGGACTGTCACCAGCTTTAGTGTTTGTCCACACCTCATTAGCCACGGAAGCAGTGGCTACTTTCCCAGTCGGTGGAAACCCCTGCCTGCTGCTTAAGCCACGGAAAGGCCCTTCTCTCGACTCCCTCGCCATGACATTTCCACACCAGACGATGAGCTGGGCAAACAGGGCAAAGGTCCTGGCCCGGGGACTGACACACTCCATGTCCACTGGGAGGCGGACGGCTGGAGTGGTGCCGCCTTTGTCCGGGACCTGCTTGACTAGAGTGCCACCCAGACGCCGCACCTCTCCAGGCCACCTCGGGTCTGTGAACAGTGGGAGCATAAGACGGTGGAGCACCTCTGTTTAATAACACTGTGTGTTTTACGATCAGCTGGTTGTACTGTAGCAGGTCTGCCCTGCCTTGGCAGTATGCTAACGACACCATGACATAACTTGACCTTCTCGCCAGCCGACAGGCACTAATATTCCCCCCAACTTGAACCCCACCCCCACCCCCCTTTTTTTATACGTTTTGGTTCGATCGAAACAATATATACTCCAACCCCTATGTACTAACAAGTTAAGAAAAATCAACCGGTAAAACGAGCACAAAAACAAACAAATGAACGAACAAACGAAATATGTCTAGCCAGCAGTTAAAGTAAAATATGTCATGTTCATCAAATCTGTATTGTAGATTGGACAGTCTGGTAATGATGGATGGCGAATGTTTGGGAACAAACAACAACAAACAAAACAAATCACTGAGGATAGTTATGAAAAATAGAGTTTTTATGAAGTTCTACGCAGCAGGAATCATTTATTTCTTTTTCTCATAAAATTTCTTGATCATTTGACAGAACCGAGAATGACATTTTCTGCGAAATACACACCGCGAAAGCTTGTAATCGATCCTTAATGGACGAGAAAGGTGGGGTCAGTTGTGACTGGGGGCGTGACCTGCAAAGAACTAGTAGTAACCGACCAGAGCTGAAGTGATCATGAAATCGGGACCAACTACTGAGGTGCCAACAAGACCTGAGGGTCCTTCAGGACCATAATACACCACTTTAAACTCACCGGCTCACCGCCTCCGGAGCTGGTAACAACCACGGAAAGGAAATCTGTGTGCATGTTTTGGCTGACGGAGAATGAAACATGAGACCTTCTGTGAGAAGAGTGTTTCCAATCCTCCACAGCCCACTCTCAGATTATGGACCTTGTGTGTCTTCCCACTAATTTTCACAGTCAGAGATAAATGTCACTCTGTTTGCCTTTTGGCTCTTCAAAAGGACCTGGAAGCAAAGCGTTTAGATCAACACCTTAGATGAAGTAACTTTCCCAATCGTCCACTTCTCAGTCGTGGTAGGCGCGCTGGTGATCAGCTACTAAAAGGCGCCCGGATAGTAATGAGCCACTGGATGAAGATAGAGAACATGGAGCAGCCGTGTCTGTCTGACGGAATGCACGGAGTGCAGGTGGCTACCTACCTCGTGCTCCTATTAACTTAACCCGGCTGTGTTAGAATTTAATGGAGTCGTCGGAATGAGTTCATATTACTTTTAACAACAAAGTAAACGAGCAGTTGCTGGTTAATCAGTCGATCAGTCAATACGCCCGTAGTTTCAAGGAATACTGAGGTAACGACTATGCTTCTCATTTACGAAGCCTTAAAATGTGCACGTTATCATTATATAAAGTATTTCTTAATATAAAAGGTGGAACTGAGAGGGAAGGAGTGGGTGGGGCGCAGGTTGACTGCGGGCGAAGAGTGAACGAACGATCGACGAAAAAAATGGTAGTGTACTCACTTCTTGCCAGAGACTTCACGAATGGAAACACAAACACATGTTACAACACAAAACAAAGAAGCGATGCGTTTCATTCCAAGGGTCTTCTACATGCATATCCGAGGAAACAAATAGAAACGAACTTATACCAGTCAATGAAGCCTTTATCTGTTATTGTTTTGATGGCTCCAAGGTTTGAGGGAGGTAGTACTTTATCATGCAGTCTATATCTTTGCGGAGATCTGCATAAGGTACAGACTATCATTACAGCCGGTGTTCCCAGTTTGGATGAATGAATACACAATAACAGACTACCAACGTTGTTGTTTTTTCCGTACGCAGTGAATAATGCAACTGCGAAAACAATCTTTCTTGTTCTCTTGTTCATAGGGTATTACACGAAGTGATATGGCTATTAGATTACTAATGAGAGATCAATTTAAAGTTTTCGTACGACCGAATTCAGAAGAGTGAATTTTGTTATGCGACCTATCAAGTATGCACATACCTAACCTCTGAACTTGAGCCCAATCACTAGTTTAATTCCGTTCTTAATCCCGTTTGTAACCCAAACCTTTGTCCTTTTCCAAACAATAATTTTCACTCGAGAGTTCTGTCACAAAGTACTTTAAGCATCCCGTTTGTAACCCAAACCTTTGTTCTTTTCCAAACAATAATTTTCACTCGAGAGTTCTGTCACAAAGTACTTTAAGCATCCCGTTTGTAACCCAAACCTTTGTCCTTTTCCAAACAATAATTTTCACTCGAGAGTTCTGTCACAAAGTACTTTAAGCATCCCGTTTGTAACCCAAACCTTTGTCCTTTTCCAAACAATAATTTTCACTCGAGAGTTCTGTCACAAAGTACTTTAAGCATCCCGTTTGTAACCCAAACCTTTGTCCTTTTCCAAACAATAATTTTCACTCGAGAGTTCTGTCACAAAGTACTTTAAGCATCCCGTTTGTAACCCAAACCTTTGTCCTTTTCCAAACAATAATTTTCACTCGAGAGTTCTGTCACAAAGTACTTTAAGCATCCCGTTTGTAACCCAAACCTTTGTCCTTTTCCAAACAATAATTTTCACTCGAGAGTTCTGTCACAAAGTACTTTAAGCATCCCGTTTGTAACCCAAACCTTTGTTCTTTTCCAAACAATAATTTTCACTCGAGAGTTCTGTCACAAAGTACTTTAAGCATCCCGTTTGTAACCCAAACCTTTGTTCTTTTCCAAACAATAATTTTCACTCGAGAGTTCTGTCACAAAGTACTTTAAGCATCCCGTTTGTAACCCAAACCTTTGTTCTTTTCCAAACAATAATTTTCACTCGAGAGTTCTGTCACAAAGTACTTTAAGCATCCCGTTTGTAACCCAAACCTTTGTTCTTTTCCAAACAATAATTTTCACTCGAGAGTTCTGTCACAAAGTACTTTAAGCATCCCGTTTGTAACCCAAACCTTTGTTCTTTTCCAAACAATAATTTTCACTCGAGAGTTCTGTCACAAAGTACTTTAAGCATCCCGTTTGTAACCCAAACCTTTGTTCTTTTCCAAACAATAATTTTCACTCGAGAGTTCTGTCACAAAGTACTTTAAGCATCCCGTTTGTAACCCAAACCTTTGTTCTTTTCCAAACAATAATTTTCACTCGAGAGTTCTGTCACAAAGTACTTTAAGCATCCCGTTTGTAACCCAAACCTTTGTTCTTTTCCAAACAATAATTTTCACTCGAGAGTTCTGTCACAAAGTACTTTAAGCATCCCGTTTGTAACCCAAACCTTTGTTCTTTTCTAAACAAGAAATTCAGCTGGAGAGTTCTGTCGCAAAGTGCTTTGAACTCTGAGAAAAAAGGAGCAAGTGTTCATTATGATTATTGCTATTATTGTCATTATTATTATAAACAACCATATATACGAATCCTGTTTTGTGGCCTTCCAGGTGGGATGGCGAGAACACCGTCTGTCAGCCGACAACGACAACCACCCGTTTACCCACGGCGCCAGTTGTAAGCTTCACCCCGTGCCGGACAAGAGCCAAAGGTGGATGATGGCACTAAAGCCTGCACGTGACCGGTATGAGCAGAACGTGGAAGTGTTGGCGGAGGGAGGCTGTCTCGTGCTGCGCGTGCTGAAGGCCATCCCGCGCGGGGAACGCCTCCTGATGTGGTACAGCGACTCCCTGGCCCGCGTCTTTGGCGTTCCCTTCCTGACCCCGGCACATATTAGAGGTGAGAGCTGTCAGCGTCCCTGCCCACTCTGCATCCCGAGAGGACTGTGCCGTAACGTTTGTTCATACGTGTGTTTATTTTTGTGCCTCTCTAGTCACAGTATAATGACTTAGCGATTAGTTTTGATGGCCCGCCATCACGCCCTTGCCAAATGATTTAAAGGTAGCAATATGACCATCAGAGATTCAGATTAGGAGTAAAGTAATTGGATATTTTCTACTTATACCATTACACAACTTTTACGGTATTTTAACAGATTAAAAACTGCAACATTTCTGTCCATGAGCCGCTTATTTGCGTTGTGTTCAAAGGTCGAAGAGTTATGACTATGTGCAGTATTCAGAAAATTTCGTATGCAGCTTTTACATAGGTTAACACACAAACTAAAAATAATTAGTTTCCATGCAAATTATATAAATATTATGAAATGTACACAATAAGTCGGTCGATTCGAGTCATTGAAAAAAAAACCCACAAAAAACACACACACAAAACAACGAATACATTGTATGAAGACAAAAAAGAAAGAAGAAAAGAAACCAGACGAATTTGAGAAGGTCTGGAAAATCAAGATAATAAAAATGTTGACATTTTTTCCTGCCATATATCAAACTTACTTGTAAAAAACACATTAACTTTGAAACTTTGATTTGTTTCAGTGTGTGTGTGTTCAATGATTAATGTTAACATGTTTATTCGTGTAAATATTGCCATACCACAATATCAACATGACAGTTATACTGATTTCAGGCAATCAGCAGTACACGTGCACATCGTGCCATACTAGCTTCCTGTACCCCAACACCCTGAAGGCACACATCCTCTTCAAGTGTAAGGCCATCGCCACCCGAACTGCCAGCCCCTCTCTGACCACCCCGTCAGCATTCAGCTTTGCCATGTCCACCCCACCTTCCCTGATTCTGGGGTCAGGTCCCAGCGCCTTTCACAGATCTTCCTCCTCTTCCAGATCGACACCATATTCTACGGTCAGAATGCGGGACGCCCCTTCTATGTCTTCCACAGGGAAGTGTGACTGGGACCACAGCTCCCAGAGTCCGCACAGAACGTACCGGTCTGAAGGCGGCAACAAAAAGACCTTGACGGACAAGAGATCTATGACTCCAGACTCTTCAACGGATGACGCCTCAGCCCTCAATCTAAGCACCAGAAGGTTGGCGTGCTCGTCTAATGTACCCACTGTGACCAGTCCAGCGTGTTCCGACGTCCGGCACAGCGCACCGAGCAATCCCGCAGTGACGGGAAGCGTGCCTGCCACGGGTCAGCCTATCCAGATCTTCAACCACATCCACCCTCCTGGTTTGCCAGCCCTGCCCCTTCCTCTTGATCAGCACATGGCCTGGAGACTATACTATCCCTGGCTTGCTGCTCTGCCTGACCCTAACCCCACCAAGCTCCTCTGTGCACCTGTGCCCGCACACCCAACTTTTCTAGACACCCGCCATCACTTCAGCTGCCATCCTCAAAACAGGAGCTTTATGTTCCCTCACTTTGTCTCTCCAGGTCCCGATCATCAGTCTCTGTTGATGACCTCCACGGCCAAACCTCCCCCTGTCAGCCCCAGAGGAACGATGCCCACAACCAGGCCGGACGTGCCCCGCGACGCGTTGTCTGGAAACATGACGCACAGTGCCAGCAGTTCTCTCACAGCCACCATCCCCAGCTCCAGTTCCAAGACGAGGGTCCCTCTTCTTACCGTACCGTCAGAAAAAGAGGGGGAGCCGCTGGATCTGTTGCCAGCTTCCTTCTTCGCCAACAAGTCCCGCAAAGGCCATCTGTGTCTGTACTGCGGCAAGTTGTATTCCCGCAAATATGGGCTCAAAATCCATCTGAGAACGCACACAGGCTATAAACCTCTCAAGTGCAAGGTCTGTCTTCGTCCTTTCGGAGATCCGAGCAATCTCAATAAGCACGTGCGTCTTCACGCCGAGGGTGACACCCCTTATCGCTGTGACTATTGCGGCAAAGTCTTGGTGCGCAGGCGTGACCTTGAACGTCACATCCGCTCCAGACACCCGTCTGTGACGGAGACGAAGGAAGAAGATGACGTCAGCACAGAGTGCCAGGACTCTGAGGTGGACGTGACGTCAGACACAGAGTCCACTCTGGATGGGGGAGAGCAAGAAATTGAAGTCACTTGAAGTGACGTGAAGCAGCTGATTTACCATGAATTTTTTTTTCCACCCCAGTTAAGATGTAGAGATATTTACCCACTGTTGTCCCTGGAGCTCAGTCCATCGAGCGACATACGTGAAACGCTCTGTCCATTGCCGAAAGGAACAATATTGTGTGTCATCTACTCTCTCTCTTTCTTATACACATACGCGGGCATGTGCACCTACTCTCCCCCCCCCCCTTCAACTCCCCCCGCCGCCCCCCCCCCCCACACACACACACACAAACACCAACCTTGTCTGTATCTGCCCATGATCACAAACTAACACACATGAATGCATGCATTCAAACAAATACAGACAAACGCACACATTCTTGGCATGAATATCACACACAAACACACACACACACACACACACACACACACACGTTCGCAGTCTGACTGCGAACACTTATAAGAATAAAGCAAATGGAATGTGTCAAAAAGCGTTTTACAAAATGATAATACATACCAGTTATGGAGTCAGCTGACAAAGAGAACTCCAGATCTTGATTTTGTGAATGTATATTTTTGTGTGTGACAGATAATAATGAACTATCGTAAAGTCAGTCATGTGTTAGACCTACATTTAACTGGGCTGTATTGGTTATGTACGATACTGGAATGCTATTTATGGTAAAACGTTGTAGATCAGCATGTAAATAAACAGTAAAATCTGACTTGTATTTTTCTTCATATATTTATTTATCTTCATAATCTCTCTATCTCTGTCTCTCTCTGTACACACACACACACACACACACACACACACGCTCACACACACACACACACACACACACACATATATATATATATATATATATATATTATATATATATATATATGCAGAGAGAGAGTGTGTTTGTGTGTGTGTGTGTGCGTTAACCATAGTCATATAGTAGACCGAGGGGCCACGGCAAAACACGCGGAAACTGGGCGCCATCTTGAGCTGCTGTCCCATGGGCGGCTGCTCGCGGCAAGCAAGCACACCGCTGTGCATGCTGTGTATACTGTGTGCTGGGCATGTGTGCAGTGATACACCACCCCTCCCTCCTGTCTGTCTGCAATTCTGTTTATCAGTCTGTCTTTTGTCCGTCTTCGTCTGTTTTACTAGCATAATTCTGTGTGTGTGTGTGTGTGTGCGTGTGTGTATGTGTGTGTGCGTGTGTGTGTTTCTCCCAGAGAGAGACAGAGAGAGAATGAAAAGAACACAAACTAATTTTACATTCACACACATTTGAGAGAGAGACAAATTTGATTTTTGATGAACAACAGTACAGCTTTTAGAAAGAAACATATTTAACCCGGATGGAACTGGGCTAATACGACGTGATGATCTTACAATAATACTACTTGTTTTATGTACAATCGGTATCAGCATTGTTTTTACACAAGCTGACCGCCATGTCGACAGGAAAAACAAATAAAAATACACACAGGAAAAAATATAAAAACAAGACAGGCAAGGCCTTCAAAACTCACTTGCGATACACTTAAAAAGAAACCTGATCGTTAAAATGTGTTCTGTATTTGTTATTATAAAGCTTTGGGATAAAAGAAAAAAAAAGAAAGAAAAAAGAAAAGCCCTGAAGGCAGATTCGAACCTCGCGTCTTCGGGTGAGAAGAAACTGTCTTCTTCAATACACTACCGTGGCTCCTTAACTGACGTTCAAAAATTTAACATTTAAACATGCTTTTTTAAGGGCGATAAATCGATTGCGGTATTCACAGTGAGAACGCTGTTTAAATCACATTATTCTGGTTTATCTTGGGCATTCAGAAAATCTTCAAGGGCAATTAAGAATTCTTTTTTAAGTCCGCGGTAAAGGAGACGTGGCTATCGCCGCAATCATACTGCAACATTTAGCCGTTCTCTCTGGATCTAGATAGATGTACAAGTTTAGTTACACCCGCCGGGAACGTACGACAGGGTTGAATCATTTGTTTTTTAGGTTCATTCTAGTTTTATAGTTTTAAAGTTGATATGAAAATTGAGTATTTTGTTAAACTAATAACATGTAGAGTCAAGTACAAGTACTTCTAAACGTCGTATGAAGTGAAAAGGATATAATTTTGAGAAAAGTCAAGACTTGAAATTTTTACGTTTCATCAAGGGTATTAACTCTCATGGTTTATTATTTTTAATGTGAATTACGATTGATTTTGTTGATATTTTTTATGGCAGTTTGGGGCATAATCCAGTAAGTGATGTGTCGTTCACAAATCTTTCTCTGAATAAATATTTAACGGTCTCCTTCTCCAACTTTCCATCACATGTTATTGTGTATTGTCGATTGAATATCGGATTGAACGGGCAGGTCAACAACTTGAAACAAAATGGCGTCGTTCGCGTTCGCGAGGAATATGAGCACGCTCTTGATGCTGTGTCAGAATATCAGATCAAAATGCCAAGTTTGGAGAATAAAAATAAATAAATAAATAAATAGAAACAAAAAATTAAAAAATCAGTAAATTCAGTTTGCATATAATTTGGCTTCTTTCTTTTTAATTTTTTGTGCCCATCCCAGAGGTGCAATACTGTTTAAACAAGATGACTGGAAAGAACTGAATTTTTCCTATTTTTATGCCACATCTGGTGTAAACTGACAAAGTATTTGCAGAGAAAATGGCAATGTTAAAGTTTACCACGGACACACATACACACACACACACACACAAGTGAGTCAAAAATGGATGGCGTTGTAGTGCAGCGACGCGCTCTCCATGGGGAGAGCAGCCCGAAGTACACACACAGAAATCTGTTGTGATTAAAAACAACAACAAAAAACAAACAAACAAACAAAAAACACAAAAAACCAATACAAATACAATTTTATATCCATTGAAATGCTATTAGAAGACACCGAGATATGATATACGTTCTTGACGTTACAATTGTAACCTCTCTGTCTCGATAACGCTGTCTTCCTGCCTATCTCTCCGTTTGTCTGTCTCTCTGGATATCAGTGCGCGTGTGTGCGCGCGCGCGTGTGCGTGCGCGCACAAACAGTTGCGCGTGTGTTTATGTCAGTGTGTGTGTCTGTGTGCGTGCGCGCGTGCGTGTGTGTGTGCGTATGCCCGTGCGGTGTGTGTGTGTGTGTGTGTGTGTGCCAGGTCTGTCCGCATGTCTGTTGGTCTATGAGTGTGTGCGTGTGTGAGTGTACGTGCCAGTGCGTGTATGTGTGTGTGTGTGAACGAATGTTTCATAACGCTTCATGCCATGAATTTGACGAGTAGATACTGCCGATCACCTATAAATGAAACAGAAGTGAGGAAATGCATGAAAACGGAAAAAGCACGGTCTCAAGACTTAACGTTTCCAGGAAATATAATGTCTTATTCAGGATATAACGAAGGTCAGTTGTAAAGTCATAAAACTAAGCCGCGTGTACATCTTGAATCGTAGGCCCTGATATTAACAAATAAATAAATCAGTAGACAGATAAATAGATAGACAGATGATAAACCAAAAGCTGTGATTCATATATACGTAAAAAGGAGTAGCTTGAGAGAGAAAACTTACGACAGAGAGCTGAAATATAGGCTGTGTATATTACGAAAAAAGCTTGCGTTTGAAGTAAAAAATGAGTGATGAACAATAACCATTCTATTCGTCATTTGCGATTAAGCAAAACTCTTGTTTGTACAGCCAAATACACAACAGCAAACCGTCTTGATGCGTACAGAACACGTGTTGTATGTGTACCGGGGACAGCAGAACACAAAATACACTCTTTATAAGAAATACAATGTTCTGATAAACACAATGCCATTATGAACAATACATGAAAATAACACAATAAAAATTATTGTGAGTAGTTGCCCCGATGAATCTGTACCTGTTTCAAGGTCCATGTCTTTTCAGACAATTTTTTAGTGAAATTTGAAATAAAAAATAATAATTAAGCCATACTGTCAGCTTCCATTTTACAGCTGTTTTCGTCCTCAGAATTGTGACCCAATGGCAATGTTCACTATATAAAGACCTCATTAACTGAATTAAAGGCAATGTTAAGAACAAAATCACCAAAACACAGCTTTTATCTTCATGATTATTATGCTATTTTTTGTTCAATGTCTGTGATGCACAAAGGTAATATTCTGATGATTATAGTTTACGAACAGTTTTCGCACTGTATCCAACCTTGCTTTTGTGTCCAAAATTATTGAAAAAATTGTTCTCCCAACTTTCAGACCATTTAGTATTAAACAACCTGTTCTCTTCTTTTCAGTCAGCATATAGATCTGCCCATAGCACTGAAACTGCTTTGTTGAAAGTAGTTAATGAACTGTTACTGTCTGTTGATGAAGGTAAACTATCTGTGTTAACTTTGCTCGATCTGTCGTCTGCGTTTGACGCAATAGACCACAGCATACTCCTTTCCAGACTTCAACATGTTTTTGGGATTCACTCAACAGTTCTGAGTTGGTTTACTTCATACCTATCGAACCGCTTCCAGATTGTCTCTGTTAGTAACTTTAAGTCTGATCCAGCCCTAATCTCCTATGGTGTCCCACAAGGCTCTGTCCTGGGCCCCGTTCTGTTCGTTCTGTACACTGCTCCTCTTTCTCATGTCATTTCTGGCCATTCTGTTCTTCACCGCTCTTTTGCTGATGATACTCAGCTACAAAAGTCTGCAGAACAAAATCAAGTACATAGTCTGAATCTGTCAATGCAGGATTGTATTCTCGGTGTTAAATCCTGGATGACATTCAACAAATTAAAGCTGAATGATGACAAAACTGAAGCTATGATTATTTCATCTGCAAGAATGTCCACATCTACTTCTTTTCCTACCTCTATTATGGTTGGTGATGTCACAGTTCAGTTTTCTAAATCAGCAAGGAACCTTGGAGTCATTCTTGACTCAAACCTCAGCATGCATGCTCAGGTAGTAAATCTGATACACATAGTCAATTGTGAACTTCGTCGCATCAGCTCTATCCGTCAGTACTTTTCTGTTGAAACTACTAAAACTCTTTTTTCTGCTTTTGTGCTGTCACGAATCGACTACTGTAATTCTCTTCTCATAGGCTGTCAACATAATATTCTTCAGCGAATTCAAAAACTTCAAAACAATGCTGCCCGTCTGACTCCCAGTGTCCCACGTACTGATCACATTTCTCCTCACCTCCGCACTCTGCATTGGCTCCCCATTGAAGCGAGAATTAAATACAAAGTTGCATGTCTCTGCTACTCTGCTTTCCACTCCGCAGGACCTACTTATCTTTCTGACCTTATCAGTGTTTACACTACCACAAGAAATCTCCGCTCTTCCTCTGACGGTTACCTTTTGAAACTTCCTCGCGTCAATACAAGAACCTATGGTGAACGTTCTTTCTTCTTTGCTGCTCCTCACATCTGGAACAACCTTCCTTATCATATCCGTGCATCTGATTCTATTTCTGGTTTTCGCTCATCACTAAAGACTCATCTTTTTAAAACCTATCTATAAGTACTCTCAGCTTCCTTTTCTCCAACACCACCCATGTCAGCTCACTTTGGATGTATGCAGAGTGGGAAAGGGAGAGTGTGAGTGGGGGGTGGGGGGTGGGGGGTGGGGTTGAGAAAGAGTGGCATGTTACTTGTAATATTTTTCTTCCATGTAAAGCGCCCTGAGCTCTTAGTGAGAAAGGGCACTATATAAATGTACAGTATTATTATTATTATTATTATTATTATTATTATTGCAGTGTGTTCACTTAAAAAAAATATCAATACCTCTGACTCACATGGTTAATATCCATCCAGGATAAAGTATAATCCAAGATTGCAGTAGAAATCATCCTTTCTTAAAAAATAGACTATTTGGGCCATTTCAGGCCTGGATAATGATAATACGTTATTGTGAGCATCACAAGAAGCACACCAGATTGAAAAAAAGCATGTCAGACATGCATTAAAAATAAAGAAGCCAAATCAGACCTGAAATAGGAAAATGTATTGTTAACTGATCCCCCATTTCCGCATATAAAAACATAATCTAGATCAAGACGTTTAACTTCCTCACAAAAAGATATGTATTGCATAATGAACTACACACACTTCCATCTCAGGAACACTTTGTGACAACAAACATTGTTCGCAACAACAAAGGCCCAAATGAATTTTAATGCTTACTTTCTGTGTCTCTCTTTTCAGGATATTTAACTCCTAATACGTAAAATAGATAAATTAATAAATAAATAAAAATTTAAAAATCCAGTCTCGGAGCATCAAAACTTGACAAAACGTTTTTCGTTTTTTTTATGTTTAGTTTTTGTGTTTTTTTCTTTTTCTTTGTATTGAAAAAAGAAGCACAACATTCATGACAACATAGCAAAACAGAAAGCACACTGACATACAAAAACAGAAAAAACAACTGACACACTGACACAAAAAAGCAAAAAAACAAAAACAAAAACAAAAGCTGACCAATTGACACACACAAAAAAGCAAATAGAAAAACAATTGACACACTGACACACAAACAAGCAAATAAAAAACAACTGGTCCTGAATGAGCTGAAAGTAAATCAACAAGGCACACGGTGCTCATAGCGTTTAAAGAAAAACATGTTATACTTGGACATTTTTCCAAATATTACAATATCAAAGACTATTCTGGTATTTTCCTCAGAACCAACTAATGGGCAAAACGGCCCTGTGGTTTGTGATCAAAGCAATTTTAGTTGTGTACAGTGGTATTGGTAAAAATTGTTTTTGCTACAAAGATGCATGTTAGTGTCTTAATTCACTCTATGTTATATGTAACCAGTATATAGATATCTTAAAGATGAGTCATAATTCTTCCCAAAACAGTTGCACAATCAAACTAAAGAACTGAACACCTTTCCAATCTTCCAGTTTAGAAAAGTAAATAATAATACAAATCTATACCACCACCACCACCACAAAAAGTAATGACCCAAAACCAAAACATGAAAAGAGAGACCGTAAAAATCTATATCAATACCTGCACAGAAGGATACCAGAGACAATATTGATCTCATTGATCAAAATATTTATTATCAAAAGCCTGAACACAATTGTAGATAAGTTTCAAAACAGATCATGAATGGGAGTACTGAAGCAAGCATAATCAATGGACTACTTATATTTCAAGAGAAATTACCCAACACAGATCTGTGAGTTCTGAGACAAATATGAGAAGGAGCGAGATATGAGGGGGCAAGATGCACCCGACTGCATGGCATTTCCATAAAATCATGTTATACAGAAACTAATGACTGGGATTTGTTTTAGGTTACTGAACAGCAGCATCTGTTGGTAGGCACTGCATGCCGCCTTACCTGAAACATGGAGTATATTGTGTTCTGCACTGATTCTGCATTTGAGGACTGGCAGGGAGGCGCAGGAGAAATGATAAGAGGGAAGTAACTCTTCATGGACAACAGAAGATGAACTGACACTTTTCAGAAACATGTCAAGCAGTCCTCTTTGTGCGCACTCAAATTTGGAGTTCTTTGGGATATCATGATTAAAAAACAGCATGTCCTTTGGCAAATCAAATTAAAAGCTCCAGACAGACATTTAAGTATTTACAGTAATACCTAACAATGACACACAGGATATCAAATTGCAAGAAATTCTTAACAGAACATAAGCACAACTGAATGAAATGCTCAAGATCTAAGCACAGAATCATGATGGCATGAAACACTGAACTGAACAGGATGAACCATTCAAAATGTGCATAAAGAAAAAAGGACAAAGAGTCAAATATTAAGAAAAAAAACCAACAACAGAAAGTCATAAAAAAGAATGATAGCAAACCCATGAACATCCCAAGTCCATTGGTGCATACACATTTCCTTGTAACATAAAAATCAAACATCAAGAATAAAAGACATCCCTATATATATATATATATATATATATATATATATATATATATATATATATATATATATA